>CAJHQQ010001056.1:0-120200 GCA_905132885.1 Moricandia moricandioides
CCTTTTCTGTTTTGTTCAATTAGTTTTATATTTGATAAATATTTTAGATGTTTGTTGAAACAACCTTTAAAACTTTAATTCACAAAAATATCAATAATAACATATTCCATCATATCATTTAATGTAAATAATAGCTAACTATTAATATTTATTTTATCAAAACATATATATATATATATATATATATATATATATATATATATATATATATATATATATATATATATATATATATATATATATATATATATATATATATATAATTTTGATACGCTATCTAAAATAATTATATTATTATGTATTTGATGAGGGTTTTGAAGAAATTTTTGTTGCATTTGAATTAAAGTACAATTGTATATATACGAATTAGTAGGCATATATAATTATTTTTATATTAATAAATAAAATATATCTGATTATTTACTTAAATTTAGTGTTAATGTAAATTTAATTCATTATTTTTTTAGCAAAAGAGATTAGTTATTTAGTTTCTTAATATTAGGCTAGAGTATATATTTAACAATAACTAAATTAGGTATAAATACGCTACATTATTAATATTATAGAAAATCGCATGTTTTATTACTATGCTACACTTATTTTTTGTATCCTTCTACTAATCATAATCATAAAAATAATATTTGAATTATATAGGTTTAATCGTATGAAATTTCAGAACATGTTTTTTTAGTGGATGCAAACCTTTTATCATAGTAGTTGTTAAAAGAGTTTTTCTTGGGTTCACCCTAAGGGGTGAACCCGTATATTCATCAACTAATAGTATTTAGTTATTTTGGAGTCAATATCTTAAAAAAAAAAGAAATAAACTAATAAGAATTTGTTAAGTTTATTATGTTTTAAATAATAAAAATAGTAGTTATTACCAAAAAAGGATTTTTTTAATACTATTAACACCATCAACAAAACAGTAAATCCTATATTCATAACCCTAGATTCTTGGGTTAAACCTTAAACCCTTGGGTAAATCCTAAACACTAAACTCTCAATTTTAAACCCTAAACCAAACTCTAAACCTTAAATCCTAAGCATTGAATCTCAAACTCTCGGGTAAACCCTGAACTCTTGGAAAAATCCTAAACCCTAGGGTTTATAATTTATCCAAATGTTTAGGGTTGAGGATTAAAATTTTAGTGTTTAGGATTTATCCGAGGGTTCATGATTACTCAAAGATTTAGGATTTAGGGTGTAGTATTTTGCTTACGGCGTTAATAATATTAAATTGTTTTCATAATTACTACTATTTTTATTTATTTTAAAAATATAATATAAATTCACAAATTCTTATTATTTTTTTCCTTTTTAAAAGATATTGAATTTAAAATAGTTAAATATTATTGGTTGATGAACCTAAGAAAAACTCTTGCTAAAATATAGAGGTTAAGATACGACAACTAACGAATAAAATATAGTTACCATATAAATTTTATTAATTTATTAATAAATTCTAAATCTATTAAAGGTTAATATTTTTATTTATTCTTATAAAATTTATTCCATAATAATAACTTCTATAATATATTAAAGGTTGATATTTTTTATTTATAAAGCATTTAAAGTTTTGCATATATTTTTGTTACCGTGTTCACGAAACAATATTTATAATATATTGAAATTTAAAATTTTATTATCTCTAAGTATTAAGATAATTTATATTATTTTATTAACGAAATAAAAAATATTGATTAAAACATTAAAGGGTATATTTTTTTCGAAAGTGAGTAAAATAATATAATTCTAATATTTAATATACTATTATTATTTTTCCCTTCTACCGATCATAAGATAAGAAATTCGAATCATATAGATTCATATTAATGCAAAGGTTATTAGTTATTAAATATTTGTGCTATGTACCACGTAAGCGATTTATACATGTATATATTCGATGGCTAATGGTTAAAGTGGACAACTTATATTCATGCAACTAACATGAAGTCTTTAGGTTTATGTTTGATGATTAGTGGTTAATAGTGGATGACCTATAAGTAACATGAATTTTTGGTCGATTTATATAGGTTTGTATTTGATTATTAATGTTTTATAGAACTTATAAACTCATGGCAGTAATTATATTGTGGTGGAAATATAATCACATTTTTTAAAAATAATAATTAATAATTTTTTTTGATAACAATAATAATTAATGATTAGCTTATGAGTCTCATGAATACTCTGTCATTTAATTGTATGTTTAATGAATTATTTTAAACTAAAAACGGCATATCATTGTAAATAACTCAAATAATCAAGGGCAGAATCTTACAAACGATTTTGCATGAAGTTTAAAGTCTATCAAAATAATGTGGGCCTTATAAATAAAATAGCCAACGAAAAAAATACTAAATAGATACAATGGTTGTTGTCTTTTTGGAACCAGGTACAAAGAGGTGTAACTTCTCTTATTTAACCATATTAGCTACATACAGTTTCAAACAAAAATCTGGTCCATATTTTGTATTTATATTATGTGGCCTGAACTTAACTTCATGTTCTACGAAGAAGGGACGGACCTGTAACTAATGAATAAGATTCGAGAACAGGGGTTTAAATAGCATTTTGGTGAAACTGGGAAATATTGCAGTGCTAATTCATGGCTTCAAGGTTTATAAGGAGAAGGAACATGCGCCCTCTTGGGAACAATATCAATAGAAGAGAAGAGATCCATATACACAGTACACTGAATCCAGATGTGTACGCCGGCCTATAAGAATGTGTAGAAAAGATGTAATTAGAGAATTGAAGATGGGACGACCTCGTCGTCTCTAGTGTAGCCATGAAACAAGAAATCAGAGCAGTTCCTTCGCCAGCCATGGTTATAAGGATTGTAGAATCTCCCATCAGGTCCCCGCAAATAACTGAATCTTTTAGTGTTCCATAATTCGTTCGTTGTAATATTCCGCGCTATCTGCACCGGACAACAACAACAACACAGCTGTTATACAATCTTTTCTAGAGAGGCGAGAGTTAACTTTTTACTTGAGGTGAGAGTTCACCATATACGCCTGTGAGATTGTCAACGTCATTGTCGCAATGAAAATAAGCAAGTCGAAAAACAGAAACACCGCAGCACCGGGATGTTCAATGAGTACATGTTGAATCAATGAGTCACTGGGGTGTATATGTGGGATGCTTCTCCATATTCCTATTACAGAAACAGAAGATGCTTTATAATAGAACATTAATCTCATGGCGGAGTTGCGAGAAAGAGTTGTTTCAGTCCATACTTTGAATAGCAGTAGAGCCACCAATGAATGATGTTAAAGCTCCCATGATCACAAAAACTAAAAAGTCCCGTTTGTTCTTCTGCGAGATGATTAATGGTATACGCATAAAGGATGCTTCATGTCATTCATTACCTTATCGTTATTTGCATAACGACAACTCAGAGAGATGGGCAATGCAGAAAATTCTTACCTTACCAACACAGTTTGAAATCCAAGGGCAGTGATGGTCAAACTGCTCAACGCAGCGCTTACAGGTAGGACAGTGCTTAGATCGCACCGGTCTAATTACCTGAAGATAATGTGATAATGGTAGTAAGAAAATAGCGCAAATGCCAATTTTTCCCGACAATAAAGATGGCTTCTGAGGAAAACCTTGCAAGTGGGGCAGAGCTGGGACCAATTTCCTTTCCATGAGGGGCTGTTGAAACTGATATCAATCAAAGGATCCTGCAAACATCAAAAGTAATGTGAATCAAACCTCTCAGAACAACATCTAATGACTGTAAAATTGATATGAAATTGGTGTTTACTTAAATAAGGCATAGTTCAGCATGTTTCAGGCAGACAAAAAAACACTCAAACAAGAAACAGTTAAACTCAAAATGTTCGCATTTCTTGACATAGAAACAAGAGAAGGCAGTTAAACTTACGTTGGCAGTGTGATCGCTGTCAACTTCGTTGCTCCTTTTAACGTACCCGGGATCTTTGCTGTACAGAGCAAATACCTTATTACAAATTCCAAGAGCATTACAAACAACACACTCAAGACGCTACTAAGTATATGTAGGAGTAAATAATAGTTACAGCCTCACAAGTCTACCTCATTTCTTGCAAGAGTACAGCATGAAGAAATATTCTCTTTCATGAAGTAATATAAATTATAGCATCCTAGTAACTACACCAAACTAATATATACGACATATGACACTGGCAATGGCTTAACAGAGTATAGTTACAATAAGAATACCTGCTACAACGACGGAAAGCTATAAGAGAGCAAACGCCACATGAAAGACCGAACCATGCCCACAGTCCAACCATAGCAGTTATCTTAGGGAGGTTTGAAGCTACATTTAATTGAAAAATGTAAGCTGGATTCATGTAATCATTAGTAGGAAAAGAAACACATACTCTAACCATCATGTTGCATGAGACATTCACCTGCGACAATGGATGTGAAGAAGAGGACCATTTCAATCACTATTAAGCAGAACAGTATAGGAGCATAGCTTGTCTCTCCCAATTTTCCACAGAAGATCTTGTTTACAAAACTATTACTACGAGTTTGCATTGCCTTCGACTGAAATTTTACAGAAGAAAACAAACGGAATCTTGAAAGGCACATCATATCAAATGGAAACTATAACAAAAACAATAGTGGCCGCAAACAACATTTAACACATTCTACCACCATTTACAAGGTATCTCTCATACTGTAAAGTGTGAACACTAAGATCTACTGTGGCCCTACAATTGAGAGCGGAACATTTTTCTACCAAAATGATACTTCACTATATTTGAAAGTCAGAGCCAATTAAGAAAAGGATTGTTAAAAAAAAAAAGTCTGGTTACATATGAAAAGCAAATATCAGAACGCTGCTTTGTTTTCTGCGTTTAAGGCTTAAATATTAACTGTACATTTACAACCAAATGTACATCAAACTATATTCAATACTCTTTTTCTTGGATGTTTGTAAATACAAATTTACAGAGCTTCGAAAGGATATTTCGATTGAAAATTTTGTCAATAGCCTTCTTAACCTAATAATCTCTAACTAATGAAAAAGAACATAAAATAAGGAGAAATTCAAGGAGAGAATCAGCAAGTAAATTGTGGAATGGTAGCAAGCTACACTAAACATTACGTACAAGGAAAAGAGTGAGCTGCCTGTGACCTTTATCAGATGCAAGCTTAAGTGGCGTGGATCCAGTGTTATCCTCCAATATCAGTTCCTCCTTGGTTCCAGCATGAACGAGCAGAGAACAAGCCTCAACATTTTGCTTAATAACAGCCCAGTGCAAAGGAGTGCAACCTGACCAGCTTAAGACGTCAGAGTTTTAAAACTGAAGTAAAATATACATCACCGTATCAACATTCTACAGATTTTGCAAGTCAGAAACAGTCTGGAATGCGATAACAATCCCTTTATATACAATTTATCAGCACTCAGTGACCGAAGTTCAGAAATTCTTGACCATTTTTACATTTTTTTTTTCTGAAACACTGCCCATTTTTACATTTATCTTTACAAATCAAAGGTAGAACGATGTTCACTCATCTGATATAAGTGTAAGCAGAAGAAACAAAGGAAGATATTAACCATAGATCACATCTTTACACCTGGATTCAACAACAGAATATTCGGTAGTAAATCATTCTTTTGAAAAATCTAGAGCAGACAAATAGATACAGTTAAAAGAAAGTGATTGCCTGTGTTGTCTTGTCTATTTTGACAGGCATCCCGGAAGAGAAGTAACCGGATGGTTTCCGTGAATCCATTGTAAGAAGCCCTGAGCCACACAAGCAAGGAAAAAAAATACAAGTTCACTTGCTATTCTTCTTAAATTTTGAAAGACTCAATGATAAGAAACAGAGTACCACGTGATACTAAACAATTACTAGACATACTCAAGATACAAAAGAGAAAATGATATGTCAAATATTTGACATGTTATCTTCCATGAATAGAAATAACAAGCAATGATTATTTCATTCATGTATGTCAAATATCAACATTTCCTAACATCTATGTTGGTAAATTCATGAAAACATCGTGCCAATAAAAAGTTTATGCATCTCCAAATCAATTGACCAGTGTTAAAGGCTATAGACACACTGTATATAGTCATACCAATGTAGCGGGCTCCTCCCTCCATTATCTAGTGCGTTATGGTCAGCTGCATATTCCACAATAAGGTGATTCAAGAAGGCTGTCTGTCCATATTGAGAAGCAACATGCACTGCCTGCACGGAAAACTTGTTCATCTGAGCTAACGCAAGCAACTTACGAAAACTGATCCATTACACGCCAAGTTTTGTCCCCACTAAAGAGGAAAAGAAGAAATGAATTACCCTATACCCATTCATATCAGCGGCTTCAATTCGAGCTCCATGTTGCAGTAGAAGGTCTGCAACATCAATGGAGCCCTTAACTGCTGCCCAATGCAATGGTGTCTGCTCTATATTATCCGCTGCATTAACATCACCACCGTGCTGCAGATATCACAAATTAAACCCCAAAAACATGACCAGATCTAAAGGAGAAATTGTCTCAAGACACAGACAAACGTACATCGATGATGTATTGAGCAACGTGGAGGGAATTGTTAAGCGCAGCCCATTGGAGAGCGTAGTATCCATTAGCATCGGGAAGAGAGACAGAAGAACCGTTGTGTTCGACGAAACGCTTAAGATGGTTGAGATCGCCGTAAGCAGAAGCGGAGAAGACGTCTGTGATGGCTGGCGATTCAGTATGGTTTTGGTGAGTGTTAGAATCTAAAGGCACCACTTCGATCTCCGATGAGTCCATCTGCGATCAGGGATCTTGTCAAAGTCTAGTCTTTTCAAGACTGTTAATTATAGACTAGAAATTGCTCCCCTCGCTGATATTTGTTTTTCATGATTTATACATTATTGTATATTGGTTCTTCGAATAGTTTTAGATTTCTATATATTATTTATTGAACCCGAATCAAATTGAATAATATGGTTATTTTTGCTTATTTTTAAGTTATTAGCGGTTAATCCGTGTTAAGCGCGAAACTATTTTAATTTTCAAATATTAACTATATAAATATTCTTATATTTTTATTTATTTATTATTTATTTTTTCTTATATAATATATTTACTTATTTTAATTTTTTACTTTTATATTGAATGTTAATATTATAATAGATGTCTAATGTATTGTTTCTATTTTCTATAGTATATTTACTATACATTTTTCAGATAGATGCCTAATGTAGTTTTTATATTTCTTATATTTATTATTTATTTTTCTTCTCTTGTATATTTACTTATTCAAATATTATGATAAATGATTAATGTAATATTTATGTTTCTTATAGTGTATGTTTATTTGTTCTTATATTTTCAATTTATTTATTCTAATTTTCTTATTTTTATGTTAAATGATAATATTACGATAGATGTTTAATGTAACATTTCTATTTCTTATTTTGTATATTTACTTATTATTTATTTTTCTTATATTTTATATTTACTTATTATTTATTTTTCTTATATTTTATATTTACTTATTCCAATATTATGATAGATTTTTAATGTAATATTTTTATTTTTTTATATTTTATATTTACTGGTTATTTATTTTACTATACATTTTTAAATAGATGTTTAATTTAGTTTTTTTCATCTCATATATTGTATATTTACTTATTGTTTCTTTTTTCTTATATTATATATTCTTTATATTGTATATTTACTTATTATTTAAATAGATGTAATATTTCTATTCTTTATATTGTATATTTACTTATTATTTACTTTTTATATTGTATATTTACTTATAAAAATATTTGAAAATAATAAAACGAAAAAGTATACATTTTCAGATAGATGTTTAAAGTAATTTTTTTTTTATATATTGTATATTTACTTATTATTTATTTTTTCTTATATTGTATATTTACTTACACTAGTTTTCTTTATTTTATATCTATGGTAATACTACGATAAATATTTAATGTAATATTTTTATTTTTTATATTATGTAATTACGTATTCTTTATTTTAATATACATTTTCTAATAGATGTTTAATTTTTTATATATTTCTTATATTGTATATTTACTTATTTTATTATTACATAGATGTTTTATGTAATATTTCTAATTATGGCATATTTATTTATTCTAATATTATTAGAAACGTTTAAAGTAATATATATATATATATATATATATATATATATATATATATATATCCTATTGTATTTTTTATTATTATTTATTTATTTTACTATACATTTTATTTAATTACTTATTTTAATATTACGATAGATGTTTGATGTAATATTTCTATTTCTTATATTGTTTATTACTTATTCCAATATTACAATAGATGTTTAATTTAATATTTTTATTTTTTATATCATATATTTACTTATTATTTATTTTAATTATATTATATATTTACTTATTAAAATATTGCGCTAGGTATTTAATGTAATATTTGTATTTGTCGTATTGTATATTTATTTATTATTTATTGTACTATACATTTTATTTTACTATATATTTTATTTATTTACTTATTTTAATATTACGATAGATTTTTGATGTAATCTTTCTATTTACTTTATTGTATATTTATTTATTCTAATATTACAATAGATATTTGATGTAATATTTTTATTTCTTATTTCATATATTTACCGTTTATTTATTTTTATTATGTTATATATTTAAGTATTATAATATTACGATAGATCTTTAATGTAATATTTATATTTTTCCTAATGTATATTTACTTATTATTTATTTTACAAAATATTTTTCAAATCAATGAGTAATTTAATTTACCATTTATTATATTTTATATGTACTTATTGTTATTTTTTATATTGTATATTAACTTATAAATATATTTAGAAATAATAAAACGCAAAAATATACATTTTTCAGATAAATTTTTTAAGTAGTTTTTCATTCCTTATATTGTATATTTACTTATTTTTTTATATACTATATTTAATTATTCTAATTTTCTTGATTTTATATTTTGGGTAATATTACAATAGATAATTAATGTAATATTTTTATTTCTTATATTGTATATTTATTTATTATTTATTTTAATATATATTTTTCAGATATATGTTTAATGTATTTTTTCTATTTCTTATATCATATAATTACTTATTTTTATATTTTATATTTACTTATTTTAGTATTAAAATAGATGTTTTATTTAATATTTATATTTATTATATTGTATATTTGTTTTTTCTAATATTACGCTAGATGTTTAATGTAATAATTATATTTCTCATATTGTATATTTACTTATTATTTGATTTTACTATAAATTTATTTACTATGCATTTTATTGTTTTACTTATTTTATTATTAAGATAGATTTTTGATGTGATATTTATATTTCTTATATTTTATATTTAATTATTCTAATATTACAACAGATGTTTAATGTAGTATTTTTATTTTTTATATCGTATATTTACTTATTATTTATTTATTTTTATATTATATATTTAGTTATTATAATATTGCAATAGATGTTTAATGTAATATTTGCATTTTTTCTATTGTATATTTAATTATTATTTATTGTATTATATATTATTTATTTACTTATTTTAATATTATAATAGATGTTTGATCTAATATTTCTATTTTTTATATTATATATTTACTTATTCTAATATTTCAATAGTTTTTTAATGTAATATTTTTATTTCTAATATCGTATATTTACCGATTATTGATTTTTATTATGTTCTATATTTAATTATTATAATATTACGATAGATTTTTGATGTAATATTTATATTTCTTATATTTTATATTTACTTATTCTAATATTCAAATAGATTTTTAATGTATATTTTTATTTTTTATATTATATATTTAATTATTATTTATTTTTATTATATTATATATTTAGTTATTATAATATTACGATAGATGTTTAATGTCATATTTTATTTTTCCTATTGTATATTTTCTTATTATTTATTGTATTATATATTTATTTATTTACTTATTTTAATATTATAATGGATGTTTGATCTAATATTTTTATTTCTTATATCGTATATTTACCGATTATTTATTTTTCTTATGTTATATATTTAATTATTTTAATATTACGATAAATATTTAATGTAAAATTTGTATTTTTACTACTGTATATTTACTTATTATTTATTTTACTATACATTTATGAGATCGATGTGTAATTTAGTTTATTTATTTATTATATTTTTTACTTACTTATTGTTTATTTTTTCTTATATTTTATATTTATTTATTTTATTTTTCTTGCTTTATATTTCTATTTCCTATATTGTCTATTTAATTATTATTTATTTTTCTTATATTATATATTTTATTATTATTTAATTTTCGTTTTTATTCTATTAAATGATAATATTACGATATATATATTTAATGTAATATATCTATTTTTGAATTGTATATTTTCTTACTCTTTATTTTAATATGATATTTTTATTTCTTATATTTTGTATTTATTTATTATTACTATTTCTTATATTTTATAGTTATTATTTATTTTTTCTTTTTCTTATATCAAATATTAATATTACTATAGATTTTTAATGTAATATTTCTATTTCTGGAATTATATATTTACTTAATTTTTGTTTTTCTTATATTGTATATTTATTTATTATCTATTTTTAATACCATGTGGCGTCTTTTGAAAGAAAGATTTTATGCTGATGTGGACGCTCGATCGAACTTCAAAAGGTCTATTTTATTAGTATAAATTATTTTTTCTTTTATTGTATACTTATTTATTTTTTCTTTTTCTTATATCAAATGATAATATTACTATAGATGTTTAATGCAATATTTATATTTCTAAATATATTTACTTATTCTTTATTTATTTTTTATATTGTAAATTTACTTATTATTTATTTTTTTAATGTCATGTGGCATTTTTTCGAAAAATAATTTTATGCTGATGTGGACGCTCTATAAAACCTCAAAAGGTCCATTTTATTAGTATAGATTTTAGTTTAGATACAAAATACCTAAACTGAATTGGAAAATATAGTTATTTTGGTACAAATATTCGAATTCGTTTCATATATATTAGTTATTAGGATATTTTAAGGTTCATATACATCACAATCGAATCCACCTACGCTTGGGAAGACCCGTCAAGGTCTTGTTGGTCACCTTTGTCTGTCCGTCAATTTGGGTATGATAGGCAGTAAATTACCTCAAGTCAACTCCATGTAATCTCAACAACTCCTTCCATACTTCACTGAGAAAAGTGGGGTCTTTGTCGCTCACAGTATCTTTCGAAAAGACCATGTAGCTTGAAAACATTGTCCAAATAAACTTGTACCACGTCAATAGTAGTATATGGGTGAGATAGAGCTAAGAACTATCCATTAATACTCAGTTTATCGGTGACAACCAGTATGCAGTTCGATAAAGTCCAGACTAATTGATTCCCAAACACCATACGGGGCTGTTAAGGGATGAAACAGATCAAGTTTTGCAGCATTCTCATACTTGTTTTTCTGGAATATACTGTAGTGTCAAACATAGTTCTACACTTCAAAGACATCTTCGGCCAGAAGAAAAGAGATTTATCATGTGAAGTGTGGCATCTCTACCTGAATGACCACTAACTCATGTAACAAGCGAAATATGTGTGTTTTAACCTCCACTTCATTACGAACTACCAACTTCCCTTTTCTTCTCAGTTCCTCGTTGATGAAAGTGTAGTGAGAATGAAAGTTTGGATTAGTCTTCAACTATGTAATCAGCTTGGAGAGGTGAGAATCTGTATGCCATAAGAGTTTCAATGAATCAAAGAAGCCTTGGTGAGCCTGTTGATCGGCGCTAGCCGAGTAAGGTCGGTCGACGAAGATGTGTTGGTGTTGATCAATGCGGTGCGCTTTCCTTCGCGGATTGCACGTTCTAACGAAACAGAGTCTGAGAATTGTATGTTTTTTTTCTTGTTGCTTCTGGTACTGTTGAGCATGCATGCACCTGAAAGACAAAGAAAAAAAATTGTGTTCAGTAAGTAAAATAAAAGAAAAACCTAGACATTATCTATTAGATCTAATGGTGAATCCAATGCTCCCCGGAAATTGTGTCAAATTTGATATGCTCTCAAATTACAACTTACTCTCCCAAATAAGAAATTCAGTTGTAGTACTTAGGGATCGAATCCACAGGGAGCGTTGGCACACACTAGATTTATAGATATGTAGATTAAGCTAGCCAAGTAATTAAATAGCAGTAAACAATAAAACAGTTGATTAGATGTTTGTAAGACAAGATTAGAAAATAACTATATTTAGGGTTTTATGTAATCAAGATTATAGAGATATAGAAGCTAAAGGTGTGTGTGTGATATTCTAGAACTCGAACTCTAGTGTATAGATATCCAGATGTCGCATGTGAATATGATAATTATCTAAGTCTAGTATTTTGGTTATCGCTAATAAACATGGAACGAGTCGTCGATCGATTGTTGGCGTTGAGAATCGATTGACAACTACCTTAAATTGGTTTTATTGGTATATTACACTGTTTCACTAACTTCCTAGACCAGCTGCCGTATGTATCTAGCAACCTAACTCAAAAGGATCAATTTAGACGAAGACCTACTATCGTAGTTGTCTACATTCCTAAGATAAGGGTTCTATTAGATACTTTAGAACACAAGCATTAATAGCAATTCAATTTATGGATATCTCTATTACCTTAACAATTCTATAGTTTTGGTTAATCCTTCATAACCCTAAATATAACACAGAGAACTACTCAGACATGACCAATCAAAGCATGATAATAAACTCAATAGAAATCATGAAATAGAATAAGAAATACAAAACAATGAAGTTCCAATAAATCTCTGAAGGAGTCTTGGATCTTGTCATGTCCCCGATCCTAGATAGGATCTTTGGACTCGTCCATGGTGCGGGGAGATGCACTAGACATGTCATAAGACCTTATGAAAGCGTGTCATGGCTGGGTAAGTGGGTTAAGGGCATCAGAAGGCTGAGACTTAACCAAAATAAGGTGTCGGCTCAAAAAAGGGAGCTGGACGAGTGTCATGGCAGATGGGCGATGCGGTAAGCCAGCTCTACCATCTGGGAGGAACAAGTAGTAGCTCAATGTAGCACACGAAAGTAAAGGCCAGCTCGGGCATCTGGAATGCTAGCTCACTCAACCGAAGGGTGGCTCGCGACCAACTAAGCTCAGCTGGATGGGAGTGGTGCAGCTCAGGGCAGCTCACCGAGGTAGAGGTAAGCTCCAGTAGCGGGAGTTCTAGCTCACCCAGCTGGGGCAGCTAGTAACCAGCTCATCTTAGCTAGGTGGAGTGTCCGGGTCATGGGCGATGGGCTCAGGTCATGGGTGGTTATGGTCCAGGCTTGGTGGTCCATGATGTTGATGGTTTTGTGGGTCATGGCAAGTGGGTCAGACACGTGGGAAAGTATGGTGGGCTTGAAATCGATCAGCCCAAATGCAAGGAGAGCAGTTGGGGTTGGTTATTAGGCGAAATGGTGGGAAGAGAGCAGTTGTACCCATTCGCACAAGGGGGCAGTTTGTGAGTCCCACTCTATAAATAGAGGGCTCTGGTGTCGAAAATGGAGGTTTCTAGGGAGGAGAAACTCTGGAAAAATTGGGAGAGAAGGAAATAAAGAGAGAAAAGGCTTGGCATTTGGATACCGGATTGTGGTGGTGATTATTTATTCTTTTTAGTGTGGAGACTGATCGTGGAAAAAAGAAGCAGTGGTAAGATGAGAATCAGGCAAAAGGAGAAAGACATGGAGAAGAGTGTGAGCACTCCTGAGCGTACGCTCAAGGTGAGTGGTGTGAACCGCACCAACCGTCCTTGGCCGCGGTGGAAACCCTTGTGATCTTTGGTCGGTTTGGTGATGGTTACATCCATCTCTACCATTTGCTTGCTTGATCACCCCTTATATGTTTATGTGCGGTCAAGTGAGATGTGATATGTAGGGATATATGAACCAAGGCCTTGGTCGGTTCATTAGGAAGTCCTTAGCCATCGGCTGGACTTAAAAATGGATCGGATTGCTTGTGTTGTAACCAATGGGTTAGATCACACTAGAGTAATCCATTGGGTTAGATCACACTAGAGTAATCCATCTATGGTTGGTTTATATGATTGGCAATTGATTTGATAGGAATCTAGACATGGCCGAGTGTTTAGGTTGATGGATTGGATTGGTTTATAGAATTAGTTAAGGGAACCGAACCATGCATACCTAGGAATGATTGTTAGGATATCAGTTTATAACCATACGTTTATGTGTTGTGGTTGTCTGGTTTCAGGATCAGACAAGGACCGTGGTAAGGCTAAGGAACCGTGAAGACCTGGGCCGGAATGGATGTGTAAGATAGATTGGATATTATGAACTTATGATAGCCTATAGTGCAAACTGAACCTATGTATGAATCATATGTTTTATATTTATACAATGAATTTTCCTTTCTATCTAACTGATTGTGTTTGCGAATTGAATGAACCTCAATGACATGGAATCAACTTAGAAATAATTAAGTAGACTTGAATCAAATAACTTAGATGTATAGGTAAGATCGCGGACTAGTTGGATTGAGGAATCTAGGTTCGGGTCTTACAAGTTGGTATCAGAGCATGCTTGATTCTAGGATAGTGGTGTTATGGGTGATCATCACACATCTGGCTGTTGGGGTGTCCGGTTCATGGGCGATGGGCTCAAGTAAATGCAAGGAGAGCATTTGGGGTTGGTTATTAGGCGAAAGGGTGGGAATGGAGCAATTGCACACATTCACCCAACCGCTTGCACATGTTCGCCCAAGGGGGCAGTTTGTGAGTCCCACTCTATAAATAGAGGGCTCCGGTGTCGAAAAGGGAGGATTCTAGGGAGGAAAAACTCTGGGAAAATTGGGAGAGAAGGAAATAAAGAGAGAGAAGACTTGGCGTTTGAAAACCGGATCGTGGTGGTGGTGATTTATTCTTTTCAGTGTGGAGACTGATTGTGGGAAACGAAGTCGTGGTAAGATGACAATCAGGCAGAAGGAGAAAGACATGGAGAAGGGTGTGAGCACTCCTAAGCGTACGCCCAAGGTGAGTGCTGTTAACCGCACCAACCCTCCTTAGCCGCGGTGGAAACCCTTGTGGTCTTTGGTCGGTTTGGTGATGGTTACATATAAAATATAAAATAAATGTATTAACATAGGTTAAACATATATATATATATATACAAAATTTTATTTATTTTGAAACTGTTAAAAATATTTGTATAAGAAGATATAATACTATATAATAAACTTTAATTCATATACTATTTAAAAATATGTTATTGGAAAATATGAAATCTTAGTAATTCATTAAAAATATTAATGAAAAATACAATTTTAATTTTTTATTTATTTTTATTTTAATTATAAATAATCTATTGAGAAATGTTTTTTAAATAGTACCAAAAATTCAAATATTTTATTTATAAAATAATAGATTAGATGTAGTCACAAAAAAATTCAAAATTAATTTAATGTTCCAAACTCAAAAATAGTTATGTAATTTTGCAAAGTTTTCTTGACAAAATATAAAATTTTGAAAATAAATATTTAAACTCAAAATCATAATATTGAAAATTTTACAAAATATAAAATTATAGATAATAAAAAAAATTTGAAATGCACCCCGAAAAAACTATTTATATAGGTTGTAAAAATTAAAGAAATCTAATATTTTGAAGTCTTAATTTTAAAAAAACAATAGTGATATATTTTAACCAAATCACTATATATTAATAATATTAAATAAGAAATATAAGTAATAATATTATAGATTTACACAATATATAACACTAAAATAGAAATTATATATTTATAAGATTTGTAATAATATTTAATACATTTATAAAATAGAAAAATGTCCGCACGGACGTGCGGGTTAAAATCTAGTAACTCCTTATATATTAATCTTGAAGCATTAAAACATGTTTTGGTTGCCACGTGACATCATTACAATAATTCTTAAAATTTTTAGAAAAATAGGGTGGTCTATCTAAACATATATTATATTATTTATTAAACTAACTATCAAATTAATTAGTAGTGTATAAAAGAATATTCTTTATTCTTTACTTAAATAAAAGATATGGAATTATTTAATATTATTAAGAAATATATGACAATTAATAATTTTGAATAATAAAGATTTGATAACAATTTTTGTATCCTCCATCATTTTTGTTTAATTTTATATTTTTAAAAGAAATTAAAGAATCACATTAAGAATATAATAAAAATTTAGATTTTTTCTTATATTCTCTATTTTGAAGTTTTAAATAATTATAAACTACTAAGACTCTTAAAATTCACACTGAAATTTTTGTGATCAATGACTTAACTTTTCTGTTCTAACGATATGAAAATTATCATAAAGCCATATAAATATGAAGTCTCATATAATATATATTCAGATTAAATACACACACACATATATATATATATATATATATCAATATTTTTAAATTATAATATATAAAATATATAAACATGTTAATTTTAAAATCTGCATTGAGTAAGAAGCTTCAATTAATAAATATTTATATTAAAAATAATATTTTTATTACAGAAAATATGAAAATATTAATAAAATCATATGAGTACGAAAGCATCAATTAATAAATCTTCATATTCAAATATTCTATATATCTTTTTTAATATCATTTAATTTTAAAATTATATCATATAAAATATTATTTGATTTTTTATCAACAAAAATTATTGTAAATAAAAAAGAGGCATTGTTTTATTTATGTGGTTACTCTAATTTAATTATATACGTAATAGTTACTCGTTCTTAATTATTCAATATATCTTTTTTTTTTTGGTCGAAATTATTCAATATATCTATTGTTGCATAATACATAAATGAGCACAAAATAAATAATAATAGATATAAATAATTTGTATACATAATTAATATTCATTTTACACAAGCCTTGATCTTAAACGTTATTTAGTCACATCATTTTAAAAATACAATTTTTTATATCGAAATGGAATGATGAATTATAGCAACTATATCATATCATGAAATTCAATTTAAATTAATATATTTAAAACAATAAAATATCAACATGACTCTATTCATCAATTTTATATTGACGATTTATATTGACGATTTATGACTATATGTTTAAACACTTATGATATTATAATTGAATGATTAAAGTTTGTATTTAACGATTATTAATATATAAATTTTAGAACGGATAGTTCATTTATTATTTCAAGAAATCCAAAACAAAAGTAGCCAGGTTGGGTTTTATTTATTGCTTTTGCGATGTAGGCATGGCCAGAGATACTGAAGTTGGAATATCCTTCCACTGCTGTGTTACAGTCTTGATCTGCGTGAAAAAGTCTACTCCGGCTTTGCCTGCAACAATTCCACTTGAGCTTTTAAGCAAATAGAAACAAAACGCAATCTTCTCTTTAAAGTTGTGACAAACTTTATTACCATAGAAATTCAGGTCTCCAGCAAATGAAGCTTTGTTCCCAGTAAAGGAGAAGAACGGTAACGGAACCGGGATTGGAACGTTTATACCAATCTACGCAAACATAAACAACAACAATAAAAGAAGAGATCGACCACCTCAAATGTATACAAAAACTGTACGTTTTTTTACAGTCCAAGTTAGTTCTTCATACCTGTCCAGCTTCTATTTCCATCTGGAACTTTCTTGCCGCTGCGCCCGATGCAGTGAAAATTGCAGCACCGTTCCCATACCTGTTGAAGGCGTAATAGCAGATTATTGAAGAATATCCGAGGAATATATCAGTATTGTTATACAAATGTGACAAAAAGGGGTCTACTTGTTTCTATTCAGGATGTCTATGGCTTCATCAAAGCTCCCTGCCTATATATCAATTTGTAACAAAGGCATTATAGCATGTAAATAACACAGTAAATGAAAATCAAACGAATATACTTCTGATTGTAATCGAAATATTTTATTTTCAATCTGACCTCCATGCATACAAGAACGGGGCCAAAGATTTCTTCCTGCAATGTGCCAAATTGAGAGAGGAACGTAAGTGTCCAAGTAGAAGACAGATGATTTACTTAAGTATCAGAATAATACCTTGTAACACTCCATGTCTGGGGTAACACCAGATAAAATGGTAGGACCGATAAAATTCCCTTTCTCGTATCCAGGAACCTGTTTATTATGAGCGATGAAGTAAAACTTCTCAGAACAATCCATTGTTTATTTCAAGGTTACACAGATTAACAGTTAAAGAACTTTATATGGTTATCCCTTATATACTATTTGAGAAGCATTTTCATATGTTTACTATGATAATGTGTCATCACTAAAATGGTTCTTAGAGTTATTATAAAATATGTTTAAATTATTAAAATAATTACATGTAATCATTCAAATTTTTGTTCCAAAATCCAAACATATATTATACTTCTCATTAAACTAAACGTAAGACTAGTTAGTAATCCAAAAAAAAAATCTCTATTTTTTAAAATAAAAGCTACATAATTTCCTAGTGATTTAAAATATAGATGACAATTAATAATATTAGAATATAAAGATTGAATAATAACTTATGTGTTCTCTATCATTTTTGTTTAATTTTATATTATTAAATAAATTAAAAATCATATTCATCATATAACAAAAATTTTCATTTTAAAATTTTAAAAACGACTATAAATTAGTAAAACTGCTAAATATTCCGCAATGAAATTTTGTATCCATGGTTTAAAATATTTATTATAGAAAATACAAATGATCATGAAAGTATATGAATATAAAACCTCATCCACTAGAAATCCAGAAAAGGTATATAATATTGTTTAAATTAAATCATATATTATAAAATCCACAAATTAAATATTTTTATAATTTTCTGTTAACTAGTTTATCTACTGTTGTTACACACACACACACACACACATATATATATATATATATATATATATATATATATATTTTTTTTTTATTTATTATTTAATTTAATCAAATCATTGAAATATATTTTTATTTTTTAAGGATTTTTAAAAAATACTTAATTATTTAATAAATAGTTCGCAGGATGCTGGTTATTGCTTAGTTGGTTACTATTCCGTAAGAATGGGGAGGTAAGTGCTATACTTACATGAGTGTCTTTCAATAGCAGTAACTGTAAAAAAAAAAGAGAATTACCACAATATTTCTTCCGTCAAGCAGCAGTTTAGCACCATCGTCCACACCAGATTGAATCAAGCGACATATCCGTTCTTTGGCCTAGCCAAATAAAAAAAGTAGCAATATGCTATATAACAGAGGAAAATGCAAAACTAAATATGATATGAGCTCAAAAATACCTGTTTACTAATCACAGGACCCAGGTCTGCATCTGGTTCTGTTCCACATGTGACTTTAAGGGCTCTAGCTCGCTCCACAAGTTTATCCTCCCTAGTTAGTATTAGACAAGTTGAAGCTATTCTCTCAGTACTATCCAATGAAAGTTAACAAGCCTCACGCAGCTTCTCCAGTTACTTATAACACAAGGACAAGAACATTGTAAATCTATACTAATGAAAGAAGTGATGTACTATAAAATCCTATATACCGTTTATGCACATAAGGCTCTGGAGCTCCGAAACCAGAGGAGAGAAAGAGATTACAGGCGAAAAAAATGATAATATGTAATATTCCACAAAGACTTGATGTAGTCTGAATATGGAGAAAAGAAAGTAAGCAGTACCATGATTTTGAATTGCCAACAAAGACGACTGTACTCAGAGCCATGCATCTCTGTCCAGCGGCACCAAATCCAGCAGCAAGTAGTGCATTCAAAGTAGCATCGACGTTGGCATCAGGCAAGACAACTCCATGATTTTTGGCCCCCATATTTGACTGAAGAGATATTTCATAAGCGTATGACATCGACTCGTTTTGAAATACTAAAGACGAATTTTTACATGGGAAACTATGCAAGATGTTACCTGAATACGTTTTCCTTTTGCTGCTGCTCTTGCATATATATGCATTCCAGCCTTTAACAAAACAATTTTAATTCGGAATACACAAGTTAAATAATATCTGACCGCAGAGGAAAAAGCATATCTACTATCAAAGGAAACTGACTACGTGAAAATTTCGTAGACTTAATTCATCACAACAACAAAAACCAAATTCGCAGGCTTAAAAAGAGTAACAAACAATATATACTTACAGTGTTTGAGCCAACAAAGGAAACAGCCCTGATATCATCATCATCACAGATAGCATTCACAGTATCCTGCCATGTAAGAGATACATTATTACAGACAAAAGAGAAACTGAAGATAACAGTGTGGAATTGGAATCTTTAAGAATTAAAGTTTTGGTCACTGTAATTTCAATAAAGAATATTCACCATACTATCTTCCGATGGGAATCTTCCTTTAACAATTCAAATTCTAAAACAAGTTCAGCAAGGACATAAAGTTAAGCATAACTTACATTAGTACCGTGAACGATATTGAGAACCCCGTTAGGTAATCCAGCTTCCATTGCCAGCTCCGCAAGCATTACAGAAGCACCTGGAGAAAGCAAGTAATATCAACAATAGACGATCAATCTTGCAGGTAGTCGACTAGAAAATGTGATATATCTAAGAGGATTCAGCTCAACATATTGAATCATTGATATTGCTAGTAAGATGCATGTACAAAGGTATCAACGGTATCTTGAACTTTACAAAACATAATTAAACATCACAGGAGCGCCCTTAAGTTACGGGAATAGTTCCAAGAAAAAAGGGTAGATAAAATTGAGCAGTTTACCAGGATCCTTCTCTGATGGCTTTAAGACAAAGGTATTACCACATGTCACTGCAATGGGAAACATCTGCATTAACAAACACAGAATAAATAATCAGAGACCACAGAAGAGGATCACAAAAGAAAAAGAAAAAACTAAGGATAAACAAAAGAAAAAGAAAAAACATATGTACTATACTATAAGAGCACTAGTATACAAAAGGGATTTCGCATTGTTACCCATAAAGGAATCATTGCTGGAAAGTTGAAAGGACAAATGCCAGCACAAACACCTAATGGCTCCCTAAGACTATAGGTATCTACTCCGTTTGACACATTGGGGACATATTCACCCATCTGAAGAGTTGCCATTCCACAAGCATGCTCCACAACCTCTGCATAAGAAAATAACCAATCGGGTAAGGTCTGCTTAGCTTGTTCAACTATATAATCAAATCTCGGATGAAACCTACCTAGCCCACGGAAGATATCACCATGTGCATCCTTTAAGGTCTTCCCTTGCTCGGTCGTAATGTTTAAAGCAAGTTTATCCTGCAGGAAAGATTGAAGTTGGAGAGAAGAAGATGTTTCAAGAAGTAAACCAAGTAAGTAGTTACCATGTTTTTGCGTATAAGCTCTTGAAACTTGAGCATCACACGCTGACGAGTGGTGATGGGTGTGTTTCTCCATGAAGGAAAAGCTTGCTTCGCAGCGGATACTGCGGCCTTAAACTCTTCATTAGTTGTCAATGGAACTTGAGAAACAACTTCTTGGGTAGCCTATATCAAAATCAAAACCTTCACGTGTTATTCGTGTAATAAATACAAACGAGAATAGTACAGAACTCTAGCAAGAGAGAGCTTACAGGGTTTATAACATCGATATGTGATGATGCTTGAGAGTCAACGAAAGAGCCTCCAATAAGATTTGGAACTCTCTGATACATATAATATGAGTGATATCAGAAACAGAATTACAGACCCAATAAGATGCAGAACAAGTGATTACGGAAAAAACAAACTCACCGGAGGCTGAGTAGATGACATGGTTGATAACAAACAACGGAGAAATCGAGGTCTGAAAGGCCTGAGATTGTGTTTCCCTGCAGACACCAAACCACTAGCATCGATAGTATCGGAGTCTACGAGAGTTTGAAAAAACAGAGGATCCAGATTATACCTTGCTGGAGAGAAGTTCGGAGAAGCATCGTTTGGTTTGATTTGATTTGAGTTGAGATTTTTTTTTGTTTTCTTCCTTTTATGCG
The DNA here is from genome assembly GCA_905132885.1 of Moricandia moricandioides. Lineage (NCBI taxonomy): Eukaryota > Viridiplantae > Streptophyta > Magnoliopsida > Brassicales > Brassicaceae > Moricandia > Moricandia moricandioides. Next base: position 22,032 of record CAJHQQ010001056.1, read on the forward strand.
TTTTCTGGAGATTTGAGTTGCTGAGTGAGTGCTGACTCAAAATGTCGATCCGGAGCCAAGCGATCAGATAGACAATAGCTCATCGCTTTGATTTCTACGTGTTTAGATATGGACCGTTTGATCTTCAATGATTAAAGATTCTTTAGTTTGACTATATGACCTAACTCTTTTTTCTTACAGGCGTTAGAAACAACTTGTTTTTTTACCGGAATAGCAAACTATAGTATGTTAGAGGCTGATTTCGATTTTGTCCTAAAATTTAGATTTGTCAGCAAAATAGAATTTACAATACCCTTCTAAAAATTAGATATCTATATTACTAAAAGAAAACAAATGATAAATACCACTAAGATTTATCATTTATTTACAATAGAATATCGCTGAAGTAATTAATAAATATCTTTTATTTTTTTGTCTTTTCTATTTTACTAATACATTTCCAAAATTGATTATTAACTAAAAATTAGTTAATTACATTTTAATACCGCTAAAAACTACTTAGCACTACAAGAAAACGTAGCCATGACGACTACGTATTAAGATTACAAATGTGTAGTCGTAATTTTACGTCGATGTTATAGCACCATTATGACGATTTCAAAAATCATCCTAAACTAGACGTAAGCTTAAAACAAACTAATTCATCGTAATGTAGTCGTTACATTACGACGACGTGTAACGAAGTTATTATTTTACGACTAAATTACATCAAATACTTTGCAACGACCAAATTACATAGAACTAGAGTTGAACCCGCATGTCCGTGCGAGTATTTTTATTTTAAAAAGAAAAAGAAAATTTGAATATAAAATAAATTATAAAAATATATATTTAATATTAAGTTATGAAAATAAGTTTTACCGTAATGGTTATGTTCCTTAAAGAATATTCTTCCTCCCAAAACTTTAATGAAAAAATATTTTCATAACAAATTTTTAGTTGTTAAAATATTAGATGATACCTAAAGATTAGTGGGTGGTAAATATATAATATCAAGGAATGTTTGAATTTGATGCACTTGTTTTATTAAAAAAGATAGAGATAAATGTTTTTAATTGTTATGTTTGTAAATGATATGATTAGATAATGAAATTATTTTTTTATTGATCCTAATAAAGTGGACCTATATGAATTTTTAAAATAGATAAAAATAATGACTCTATTTTAATAGAGTAGATATATAAAAACATGATAAATGTTTGTATGTATGGCTGGTTGAAATGGTAGTAATGCAGTTGTTAAGTTTTATTAAAATTTATGATCTAGTAAATTCGTTGTTACATTCTCACCTACCAAAATCGAAATTTTCATATAAATATGTTCTCATCTCTCATTCTTAAAATGCACAAAAAACAAAAAAAACTGTAAAAAATGTTTCATGGTGACAATATCTATGAACTTTAGAGTATGATGTATGCACATAAAGATTCTACGGGAATAGTGACAAACGAACTTCTCAACAAGGCAGAGATATTCATGTATCAGGCTGGAAACACACCTCTCACGCAAGAAACATGTAAAATGTTTTGTCCCTGTCGTAAGTGCAAGAATACCAAGTTTTTTCGTACTGAAACGGTTTGGAAACATATAGTAATAGAGGATTTACCCCACATTACTACATTTGGTTTCACCATGGAGAGGGTGGTAGTAGGAATGAAGTTAGTAGTAGTAATTAGTTTAAAGATGTTCGTTATAGGGAAGAACCGAGTCATTTGCATTCTAAAAGTAGTTACCCTCAGGAGGGTCAAGTGGTAGATCATGATGGGATGCATGATGTTGTAGAAGTAGAAAATGTAGAGGGGCCTAACTTGGATGCAAATTTTTTTATGAAATGCTAGCCGCAGCTAATCAACTAATTTATGAAGGCTGTAGAGAAAGTCTTTCTAAATTGTCATTGTCAGCTAGGATGATGAATATCAAAACTGATCATAACTTACATGAAGTTTGTATTGATGCATGGCTGAGTTGTTTAAAGAGAATTTGCATGGAGATAATTTGTGTGCTGAATCTTATTATGAGATTCAAAACTTGTTCATAGTCTTGGCTTACATTCGGAGATGATAGATATGCGTATATACAACTGTATGATCTACTGGAGGAAAGATGCAAAAATTTTGGAGCGTCTATTTTGCAAGAAGCCACGATATAAACCACAAAGACGTGTGAGAAATAGGGTATTGTACCAGCGCATGTATTAGTTACCTATTACGGATAAGCTGAAGAGATTATATCAGTCTGAAAAGCCAGCAACATCAATGAGATGGCATGCAGAACATACTCTGAAAGAATGCGAGATTAATCACCCCTCAAATGCAAAAGTGTGGAAACACTTGAATTAGGTACACCTTGATTTTGCAAGCAACATTCATAATGTTTATCTTGGGATGTGCACAAATTGATTTAGTTCTTTTAAAATGTCTTGAAGACAATACTCGCTTTGGCCAGTCATCCTGACGCCATACAACCTTCCACCAGAGATGTGTATGGAAATGGAATTCCTTTTCATGAGTGTATTGATACATATGTCTAGGCATCTGAAGCGGTCCCTCGATGTTTTTCAACAACCTCTGAGAGAAGAAATGAAGGAATTGTGGTCAACAGGGATGCATACATATGATTGTTCAACGAGAAAAAACTTTACAATGCGAACAATTTTTTTGTGGACCATCAGTGAATTTCTAGCATATGGGATGTTATCATATTGAACTAAGCATGGGAGGCTAGTTTTTCCTTATTGTATGAGAATTACATGCGCATTTGAACTGAAGTATGGTAGGAAGACATCTTGGTTTGATTGTCATCGGAGATTTATTCCCATTAACCATCCTTACCGACGAAACAAGAAATTGTTCAGGTCAAAAGTGGTTGTGGGACACCGCTCCACCATATGTATTTGGAGAGGAAATTGAGAAGGATATTGATTACTATGTTGCACAAGAAACAGTCCACAAAGGGGGTAATTCGCATATTGCTGCAAATATGGCTGATGGTTACGAGACACAACATAATTGGCATAAGAAGAGTATATTTTGGGAACTTCTATACTGGAAGGATCTACTTCTGCGACACAATCTTGATGTGATGCATATAGAGAAGAAGTTTTTTGACAACATCATCAATACATTACTGAACGTCCCTTGGAAGATAAAAGATAACAAGAACTCAAGGTTGGACTTGACTGCATTATGTTCTAGTAGTGAGTTGCATATTAGAACTATGGGAATATTCTGGTTCCCATTTTCAGATTGTCATCAGAAGCAAATGCAGTGTTCTTCAAGCAGGTGGCATCATATGTGAAGTTTAATGATGGGTACATTTCAAATATATCAAGATGTGTTGAGCAGGGACAAGAGTTTTCAGGGATGAAGAGTCTTGACTGTCATGTGCTTATGCAATGAGTACTACTATTTTCATTTGTGGAGTTGCTTCCAAAAAATGTTCACAAAGCACTTGCAAGTAACAAACTTACTTCTTGTAGAATTTACTGATCGGATTTTGTTAAAAACATTTATCTTATTTATTATGTTGTATATTTGCAGGCACTGGAGCTTTTTTCAGAGATCTTAGCTCAAGTACCTTGCCTGAAGATGTCATCAGACAACTTGATATGAATATCCTGATTTTAATGTGCAATTTGCAGAAAAATGTTCCTACGTCATTTTTTGACGTCATGGAACATCTAGTTTTCCACCTCCCGTATGAGTCATTGCTTCGTGGACTTGTTTATAACGGATGGATGTATCCTTACGAGCGATCCATGAAACATTTAAAAGGGAAAACAAAAAATCTTGCAAGGGTGAAAGGTTTAATAGATGCTCAGAGTTTGACTGAGGAAACATCTCACTTTACATCGTACTACTTTGGGTCACAAGTCCGTGTTGAAATAAAGAAGAGAAGAACCAAAGGAAAGAAGTTAGTTCATGATCAAAGGAGAATTCATCAAGAGAAGTCAATTTGGTTATGTCCGTACAAACTTGTTCCACAAGCTACCACTTAACCTAACTTACCTTGAAAGGAAAGAAATGAGTGGGAAGGCTTAAGGGACGTTGCTTAGATCCAGAAACCTTAGAATAATCAGTTTGAATTCAAATGTAAGGATCTTGTTTGAATTAGGCAGAGAAAAGTCACATGGGTGCATAAAGAGTTGTAGCAGACATGTCAATATCACCATGGAGACCGCACCCTGCCTCATGTCCCTTTCTCCTCATCTGGACGTGCCTCCCTTTGGTTGTATCTCCTTTGGCCTCTTCTCATTTCATACATAATTATTTGTTATGTTCCATGTTTTGGTAATTGTTTAATGGGCAAATCTCTCAAATAGCCTTTTTTGAAGTTTTTGTCACAAAAATAGACTTTGAGAAAAAAATGACCAAAATAGACCTTTTTTTTTGAAAATTTTAATATTTTTAATATTTTTTAATTTTTAAACCTCAACTCCAAAACCCCCCACCCCATAACTCTAAACTCTAAGTTTAGATCAGTTAACCCAAAGGTATAAATATATATTTACATACTTTAATAAAGTCTATTTTGGTCATTTTTCTCTTTGAGTGTTATTTTTGGGACAAAAACTTTTTTAGGTCTATTTTAGTCTTTACTCTTGTTTAATCATGTGTATTTCCTATTTAAAGGCTTCCTCATCTCTTGTAACATTCAACTAGAAAATTTACAAGTTTCTCTTTCTCTAATTTTGTGTGCTTTATCTCTCTCTAATTTTGTGTGCTCTATATCTCTCTCTTTCTTGTGTTTAAACAATATTCACAATGTAAGGAGTTAAGCATTATAGTTTAGAGGATGCCTTAAATCTATCTCTCTGAAGGCAGTCTAATACTTGTATAACTCAGTCTAAACTCTTCTTTATCTCCTCTTAAGCTCTAGATTACTGATTCTAAATCCTCTTCATCTTAGGTACACAAACTCAAAGTGTTGTGTTACTTCAGAAGGATAGATTCAAACTAGAGATTCTTTGCCACACATAACCAGTTTGTTGTCTAGGATCTTGCTTATAGTGTAAGTTGTTTAAGAGGATTCAACCACCAGTTAGTTGGGTCTTCCATTGAATGGTGAGTTCCTGTTGTATGGGTGAAGAGGATTCAGTCACGAGTTAACTGAATACTCTCTTGACATGAGACAAACACTCATGAATTCCAACATGATATCATAGTTTTGCTGCTCTTTTTTAGGATCAAACTCACTTCTTTTCTCTCTGTTTTCGAATACATCCTTTCTATTCCACCTATTATAGTGTAAGCTTGGTCAATACTTTCTAGTATATTGAAATCAAGCATGAAGAAGAGAGAGGATTTGAAAATGTGTCACTATTATGTTTTATCCATTGGATAATATTTTTTTCTTAATGGAGCTTTTCTTTTACTAGTGGACAAACTGTTTTGATCCATTGGTTTCATTGTTGTCTAATCCACATGAAACACTGGTCATGTGTTATTGTGATGGTTCTCTTGTTGCAAGCTCTGGAAAACATCAGTTCATGAGTTATTCAAGTGGCACATTTCTACGATCAGTGGATAAATTAATTGTCTAATGGTCCATTGTGCTTCAGCTACTAAAGCATCAACTCTTGATGAGTATTGGATGTTCTTGGTTGTTAATGCTTCCGCAAAACTTACGAAAATAGAGCAAACTTCTCTCCATTAGAACTCTTGAGCAAATTCTCTATTTTCTATTCACTCATTCTATGATTCTCTAGGTTACTTTATTCTCCATAATTCTCCAATTCTCTTACTACTAATACTCTGGTTACATCATTCTTTACTATCTACTTATTCTTTGTTTACTTAAATCTATATTCTCACAATCTTGTTTAAAATCTGTCTAAGGTTGTTAAACTGTCTTGAAGTTAAGCTTTCTTGAAATAATAATCTTGCTTTTGTCCTTAGGAAAATTGATTGTGTTTTTGCCTGAATGCTTGGTCTTGTTGATTAGAATTCAGAGAGTGTTTCTAGGATAAAATCATGAATATATATGTCCATTGCTTGTTTGAAATGTCTTTTAAAGATCAGACTTGGTGAAAACCCATGATCTGATCTTTTGTTGTTTATTGATGTTTGTCTTAGTGTTTGTTGACAAGCTGCCCATGTTGATTAGATCCTTCACAAGATGCATATTCCTGACAATGGAGATTGCCCACTGATCCTCAACACTTTGGAAACTGATTATGTCCATTAACTCCCAAGATGGTTGAGAGGATGAATGGAGCAGTGGAGAGATTACTCAGAAGTGACTTACCTGATGCAAGAGGGTGGACATGAAGTAAACTCAAGAGAAAAAGCCACAATTTAAGCCAAGAGGGTTGTGGTCTCAAGGCATTGGTGATCATCATTGGCTCTCATCTTCCAAGCTTGACCATATACTCTCATTCTCAGGTCAAGATTGAGGAGAAGTGTTAATATGAGAAGCCAATGTCCATCTTTTTATGCAAGGGAAGTACCTAAAACTATACTTATTCTTGTTTGAATAGGTTTGTCCCTTGAGAATTGATGCAAGTGTGTGTGCATTGTTTGAATCAAGAACTTGGAACTCATGAGAAGAATCTTGTCGTGGATCAAACCCCTTTGATGATGGCTGGATGTCAGAAGAAAGGGGGAGACAAAGAATCAACCACATGGAGAGTTCCAAGCAGTTTTGACTGTGAAGAAAGGAAGGCAATGGTGCCTACTTGCCATTAAAGAAAGGCCATGATCCACGATTTATGAGTCCCTAAAATTGATCATAAGAATCAAAAACCCATATGCCAATCCCTAGGTTGAAGTAATTGCACTCTTTTTCCATAAGTATGGTTTTATCCCAAGAGGTTTTCCATACTTAGTTTTTTAATGAGGCAAGTACTCACAGTTCCAAACTTGCCAAAGGATCTCTTATGGTCAAGCTTGAGGGGGAGCATTGAAATAAAGAAGAGAATAACCATAGGAAATGAGTTAGTTCATGATCAAAAGAGAGTTCATCAAGAGAAGCCAATTTGGTTATGTCCGTACAGACTTGTTCCACAAGCTATCACTTGACCTAACTTACCTTGCAAGTCAAGAACTGAGTGGGAAGGCTTAAGGGACATTGCTTAGCTCCAGGAACCTTAGAATAATTAATTTAAATTCAAATGGAAGGATCTGGTTTGAATTAGGCAGAGAAAAGTCACATGGGTGCATAAGGAGTTGTAGCAGACCTGTCACTATCACCATGGAGACCACACTCTACCTCATGTCTCTTTCTCCTCATCTGGACGTACCAAGTGAACCGAACCCGATTTCAACCCGATTTTCACCCAAACCAGTCCGAACCAACCCCCCCCCCCCCACCTTCCTTATCCCTTCGGATCTCTCTCTCTCTCTCTCTCTCTCTCTCTCTCACCTCTATTCTCCCAAAACGAATATCAAACTTCCTCAAGAACACAAAACCCCAACTTTCCCAATCCGTCATCAAACTCTTTGATTCAACTTGCTATCACCCCAAAATTTCCTGATACTTCCATATCTTGATTCATATCATTCATTCAAGCAAGAATATGAAAATTTCGGATTGATTTTTCCTTAGAGAGATTTTCTCAAGTTTTCAAAAGTTGTTGCATGTCTGAATTTTTGTTTGAAACTGGTTCTTCATGTTCTTACAAGTTTGTTTGATGCTTTGGATTGATAAATTTCGTGATAGATAAGTGTGAATTGGAGATTTAAGAATTAGGGTTCTTGGTGTTCTTGAGAAATTGAAAATTTGGAGAAATTGGATGTTTCTGCTTGCTTTGACTACAATTAAGTGTTCTAGAACTACTGTTAGGAAATTGCTTCATTCTAACTCATTTGGAACTCATTTTGACGAAAGATTGATTCTTAACCTGAGATTGAAATGCCTTGTTTTTAATAGCTTTGATTCCTCAATCAATACGTTAAGTTGACTATTTGTGATATCTAAAACCTCTCGACATCGTTCTCATACTACTCTTAGTGTTTAATTTCAGGTACCAATGGCGAGAACCAGATTAACGAGAGCCAATATAAGCCGAAACCCACCACAGAGGACTGAGGATAAGGTCAAGCGAGAAAGAAAGAAAGCTGAAGAGATCGAGAGGGAGATCGAAGAGGGTCTTCAAGCCCCAACTGAAAGTGAGGATGATGTTCCACCAAGACCAGTTAAGAAACCCAAAGGGAAAGCAAAGGGAAAGGGAGGGGAAATGCAAAATCCTAAGTAAAGGAAAGAGATAGATCAGTCATCCCAACAAAACCTCAACTGCTCACTCACCTACAAACCGGTATCACATGGGCACCAACAAGGTTTCCTTGCCCTATATTCTTGACGGATACCGAGCTTTATGATGGAGTGTTTCAGATACTGGAGAGCATGGGATTGCAACCTCTCCTTACAATGGAAGCTCAGCCTCTATACGTGGAAGGTTCATGTCACTTTCTCTCATCGTTAGAAGTCTTCCGCCTTAGCGATGGACCAACAGAGTTAGGGTATGGGCGGATTCAATTCAAGGTCAGAGGGAAGTTATACAAGCCGAGTTACAAGGAAATCGACAACATTATGGGCTTCAAGGATGATAAGCGTAGCGATCTCCCTAAAAACTACAACATCCCCGACAGGGTCTGTCCTCTAATTGCAGGATTTGCTCATGACCCTCAGAGGAACAAAAATACCAGCATCAGAAATCTTGTGGTAAGATATGTCCATCGCATCTTGGGCAACACGCTCTTTGCTCGTCGAGAATCTGAGAATGTCTTGGACGATGAATTGACAATGACTGCCATGGCGCTTGTGCCATTATTTAGGAAGGATGCTCTGTACACAAATGAGGAGGATATTTTCTCAGATTTTGGAAAAGTAGGCTTCTTTGTGAGGAGGCTAAAGTACTATCGGGACTTGGCATGGACTAACCATGACATCACGCCTCAGCTGAGCATCGGCGGCTTCATTACACCACTCCTAAAAGCTGCAGGATTCCCTCTCGATGGTGAAAGTCCTCAAGCACCTTTGTAATGGATGGTCCTTACATGAAGCATACCAAGTATCTCTCGGGAATGTTTCAAGGCAAGCACGTCTACTCATTCTACATTGACTTCGATCATACAGAGCTTGTCCAACCAAACCTGCGTGTCTACATGGTTCGCAACAAGTATAACATCTCATTCAAAGTCCTGCAATATGTCCAGCTTCAAAGGCAATCAACCCCTTATATGGCGGTAAAAAAATATATGACAAAAGCACATAACATATTAGAATGGAGTTTTCTCAGGGAAAAAATGAAGGACATGGGATTTGATGATTGATGGATTCATCTTGTTATGATCTGTGACTCAACTATAAGCTTCTTGGTCATGATTAATGGCTCTCCAGAGGGTCCCATAGTTCCAGAGAGGGGTATAATCCAGGGAGACTCATTGTCACCTTACTTATTCATCTTATATGCCTAAGTTCTATCTCATATGATGACAAAGGCAATGGAAGACCGATCTCTATTGGGAGTTAAGATTGCAAACCAAGCTCCTCCGGTTAACCATTTACTTTTTGCGGATGACTCTCTATTCTTATCTTTGGCTAATACACGAGCTGCAAGGAATTTGAAGAGAATATTCAAACAGTATGAAGATATCTCAGGACAAGTCATCAGCCTTAACAAGTCATCAATTATTTTTGGCAAAAATGGAAGAGCAACAGCCAAGACAATGGTGAGGAATATACTTGGAATTCATAATGAAGGTGGTCACATGAAGTATCTAGGGCTTCCTGAACAATTTACTAGCAAGAAGAGTGACATGTTTGCTTACACTGTTGATAAAGTAAAATCAATGGTGCAAGGCTGGAACCAGAGACATTTATCACCAGGTGGGAAGGAAGTTTTATTCAAATCAGTATCTCTTGCAATGCCTATTTTCTCCATGAACGCGTTCAGATTGCCAAAGGAAGTGTGTGAAGAAATAAATAGTGTTTTTAGCAAGATTCTGGTGTGGATCAGGAGATAAAAAAAAGGATTACACTGGTACGCTTGGAAAAGGGTTTATGTACCAAAAAGAGAGGGTGGCCTTGGCTTCAGGGATCTTGAAAATTTCAATCAGGATTTATTAGGTAAGAAGGTTTGGAGAATTCTCCAAAACTTCTCCTGCTTGATGGCTCGTATGTTAAAGGCAAGGTACTTTTATGGTGAAGATATTCTAACAGCTAAATTGAAGAAGAAATCAACTTATCCTTGGAAATCAATATTATACGGAAGAGACTAGTACGTCAAGGGATGAGGTATATTGTTGGTGATGGTTCATTTATTAATATGTGGACTGATATGTGGCGTCCAGTACATCCACCACATCCTCCACATCCAGGGATTCAACAAGCGCATGATATTAAAATCAATACTTTCTTCAACTAGAGCAAGAGTGATTGGGACTATCAAAGACTAAGAGAAGCTGTAGAGGAAGAAGATTTTAACATTATAACAACTCTTAAACTCAGTGGTAAGGCCAAGCTTGATTTGTTGGGATGGCATTATAATGAAGATGGTTTATACACTGTGAAGTCGAGATATTGGCTGGGCACCCATTTTCCAACAAACCCTGTGATCATTTCCACTCTTGGTGATCCAACTCTCAAACATCGGGTAAGGAAAACAAAGATGCCTCGGAAGATCTAGCACTTTTTTGGAAACTGATTTCTAAGGGGTTGACTGGTGTAACCGCAACGGTTGCGTTTGCGATTGCGGGCGTTTGTTAATGCAGCGGTTGCGGTTTTATGCGCTATTAAGAAATTGGAACGACTGGCAAAGCGGTTAAAAATTGTTGCGTTGCGGGATATTTATGACTGGTTAACTACTAAATGCAGCAGTGGTTAAATAATCAATTAAAAATATTTATATTTTATATAATTATAATAATATTAAAAATCATATTATTATAATAAATATAAAAATTCTATTTATAAAATTATACTATTAAATTATTTTAAAGTTATAGAAATATTTTTCTTCAAAGTTTTATAATATAAATTACAGTATAATGTATATATTTTGGTATTTTTATTATTTAAATTTAAAATTTTAATTGATTATTTTTATTTTTTTATTTATATAGTGTTTGAAAAAGAAAAAAAAAATTACTCTCCCGCAACCGCCCGCAACCGCAAACGCTAGCTGGAACCATCTTTTAATTTTTAGAGGTTTATGGCAGTTTGAAGCGATCTGAAACGATTTATAGCGTTTTCTATGATTGTCACAAAACACCAACAACCGCTACACCCCGCAAAAGCTGTGTTTGCGGGTGGTATCGGGAAAACCAGTCAGCCCCTAAGTCACTTGCTACTGGGGCAAAATTTTCAAAAAGACATGTCATGAATCAGCCAATCTGTAAATGCTGTTGTTAGGATGTTGAAACAAAACTACATATCCTTTTTGAATGTCCTTATGGAGGTCTCTGGGATATCAAACATCGTTGTAAATAGTTTAAGTGTAAGATTGGAAGAAAGGATTGTAGCTCGTTTTACATGTTGTACTCCTCGGATGTCTCATTTTCAAGAACTACCTTTCTGGATTTTATGGCGTTTATGGAAGAGTCTAATCATCTTGTATTTCAACAAAAACAGATGCACTGGAAGACTTTACTTCAGTTGGCAAAAAATGATGCAAAGGAATGGAAGGACACGAATTTGGAGGATCATAATTTCAATAGGCTGGACACTTCTCTCCTTACAGTAGATCAGTTCATAAGTTTTGGAGAAAACCATCTGAAGGACGGATTAAATGTAATGTTCATGGTTCATTTGTGGAAACAATAATAGAGAGTAAAGCTGGTTCGTTTTGCGAGGTGACACAAAATATTGGATCGGTTCAAAGTGTAGGAAGGCGGGTACAAAGTGCACCAGAGAGTGAGCTACAAGCAATATTTGATGGCGTTACAATACAGTTGGAGTAAGGTTATAAGAACGTTATAATAGAGAGACTGCAAGAAGTGTATTGGTATTATTCAGAACAAAGTGCTTCATTTTGGTCTGTACAATTGGACACTTGAGATACATTGGTGGCAAACAAGAATAGAAGATATAAAGATGCAATGGATTCCTCGTGAAGCAAATCGTGTGACGGACAAATTAGCAAAGGAGAAACATGTTGGAGAACCATCTTTCTTATATCATTTTTATATCCAGACGTTTATAACCTCTCAGTTACATGCTCACCAGGAGTTTTCCTGCGCCGAGCGCCGAAATATCAATTTTAAATATAATATTATTTTATTTTTTAAAAATATTTAATTTATATTTTTACATTATTTTTTCTATATTTGAATTTTACCGGTTTGCAAAAAATACATATATACATATTTTGTAGTATTCTTTCTTTTTATTTGGCTTAACTCTTTCATTTTCATTTTATTTAAATTTCAATAGAGTTAAAATTAAATTTTATAAAAAATATTTTTTAATTGCATTAAATTTTATTTAATGATTATTTATTTTAATATGTATCTTACTCTTTAGTTTTAAATATATTTTATTTAAATATATAAATGCTAATATATTTGGATTTTGTGGTTTTAGTTAAAATAAGTGAAAATTGTAAAAAAATATCTTAATCAACCTAATGAACTAATAAATATAAAATTTAATCATTCAAAATTTCTTTATTTGATTAGCATTGCTTTAGTTTTGTATTTGTTAATATATACTTATTATTATTTTGAATTATACATAGTTATTATTTATATGGTGATTAATGAGTATTAGTTATTAATATATCTCAAAATTCTTACGAAAAATAAAATTTTATAGAGAAATTTTATTTTAGTGATATGATTTATTAGCCATTGCCATATTTTAGACACGTTGCCAAAAATATAAATTTTTATAAAAGAAATTGTATATGTCATGTTATATTTTTCAAACACACATGTCATCTTTTTTTTTGATGAGAATGAATATGAAGACGACACATGTACAAATTATTTAGTAAATAATGTCTAAGAAATTATATAAACTCAAGTTATGTTAATAAAGTTAGATGCTATACAAGATCAATTTAACATAGGAAGAATTTGCTGAATATACACATTTGGAATCAAAACCAAGTATATAACAATGATTTTGACATAATTAAGTTTGAGAAATTTGCTAAATATGACTCAAAAGTTGATTTTAAATGCAAAAGTATACCCAAACATCAATCAAATGCAAAAATAACTCAATAGCCTTGTAAAATTACAACCAGACCCTTATGACCAAACAAAAAACCAAAATTTATTTTGACGAATATAACGCTAGAAAGTCTTCTGAGTTTGTGGAAGTCGTCTGGAAGACTTCCACAAAGTGTCTTCCACGAGGTGTCGTCCAGAAGGCTTCCAGGAAGCCGTCTGGTATAGTTGATCTTAAAAATAATTTATAAATTTTTAAAAAAATATTTTTCAGGGGAAAAAAATGAAATCATGTAATTATTAACATTTTAAATGATATAAATTAATATATAATAAAATTTAATTATTTTCAACATAGATGAGTGAATATAGTAAGTCATGGTATTCTTTGGTTTAGGGGTTGGTAACATATGTTGTAGTATTGTTTGTATTCTTAGGGTATAATTTTCTGCAAGCTCAAATTTTTGTTTGAAAAATTAATTTTTTACTATTTGTGTTTATTTCTGTGTATATTAAATATTTTTAAGTTAAATTTGATTTTAATGAAGTGTTTAGTTAGTTAATTAAGTTTAGGGTTTATTTAGGGTGTAGACAACTTATGAGGAAGTCATCTGACAAATAGTATTTACGGGGTGGAAGACTTCCAGGAAGTCTTCTCGTGGTTTTTACCTCATACGACTTCCAGGTAAGTCGTCCATACCGGACCGACCTTTCACTTTACCATTGTACATTAAGCTTAACTTGATAATTTACCGTACATAAAAATACTATTTTTTTCATTATATGTAGAAAAAAGCACGAAACCCTAGCGCCGTTTCTCTCTGAGGCGATTTCGAAAGTGAATCATGTTTTTTCCATTGAATCTTCCTTTTCCGTCGTTCTCACCGCTGCTAATCTCGCGTTTTGCGACGAATCTCATTTCTCCTTCACGACGAATCTCGTTTCTCCTTCATTACTAACTAACCATCCGCATTTTTTTTTCAGATCTGAAACTGAATCGCCGGTAACTTAAGTTGTAGTCTTGATTTTTCCAGATCTGTAACCGTTGGTATTGCATAACTTCCCCGAGTGCAAGTCATCCATTTTTTTTATTTATTTACATTTTTCCAGGGTTTGCATCCTCTCATTCTAGTGAAAGACTACTCAGAAGACTTCCTGAAAGTCTTCTAGAGTGTAAGAGTTTGTAGAAGACTTATGGGAAGACTTCGAAGTCTTCTGAGAAGTCTTATACTCTCTGAGAAGTCTTACACTCTGGAAGACTTCCTGGAAGTCGTTTGAGGTCATCTCACTAAAACTGACATGCAAAGTATATGAATTTTGAGATGTTGGTTATTGATTTTTGTGCAGACCAGACAATGGATTTACCTGAACTACCACAGAGGATATATACATTAGGGGAAGAGCCCATTCCCATCAAAAGCATTTCCTATCATACAGATGATTCGAAATTGCTTAATGTTGTAAGGCAAGCTCTACATGATGAAAATATGAGGAGCTGAAGGACTCGAAGTTGGGAGTGTTCATCAAATTCAAGGAGCTGAATTTTGGATGGGGATCAAGGCTGGTACATTATATCCTCAGTTTCCAGCTTGACATTAAGAAAAAGTATGAGCTTTGGAGTCTCGTTGGTCCAGAGCCACTGAAGCTTTCGCTGATAGAATTTGAACACCTCACTGGTTTGAACTGCTATTACATCGAGGACCTGGAAAATCCGAGGTGTAAGGTGACGAATGAGATGTCTTCTTTCTGGGAGATTATTGGAGTTGATGTCGATGCTGGTCCAACTTTTGAGCAGATCACAACAGAATGTCAGAGATGCCAAGACTGGACTCGGGATGATCGAATGCGGCTCGGATACCTTGCCATATTCACTGGATTCATTGAGGGGAGAAAGTACTCAACAACTACAAGAGCTAGTCTAGCAAGGCTAGTGATGGACTTGGAAGAATTTGAAAATTATCCATGGGGGAGAGTGACATTCAAGGTGCTGATGGACTCTCTGAGAGGAAAAGATTTGACAAAGACTTACACTGTTGATGGGTTTGTACAAGTTATCCAGGTGTGGGTCTACTATGCTCTGCCAGAATTGGCTGCCAATTATGGGAATCCCATATCAACAGACCGTCTCCACCGCTGTTGGCTTACAAGGGTGGCAAAGGACGGATATGTTTTAAAGAGGCCATCAACAAACAAGTATTTAAACGTCACTCCCTAAGACTTTGCAAAAGACTTATAGTCTTTCAGACGACTTAAAGTTAAGTCTTCTGAGAAGTCTTTTCTGGAAGACTTCTCAGAAGACTTACAGTTAAGTCGTCTGAGAAGTCTTCCAGAGGACTTTATGCAGGCATGGTACCAAAATTTTGACAATCTAAGAAGGTTTATGAAGAAGGCTCGCTGGCTGGGCGTGGGATCTTTATGCAGGCTTGGTACCAACATTTTGCCAATCTAAGAAGGTTTGGGGACTAGAGGTAGATGATATATATATGCGCTAGTGAACTACAAGAACAATCACTGGATTCCTATATGGATATCGATCCCTAAGAAGCACATAGTCATCTGGGACAGCATTATCAAACATATTTCAACTGCAGAACTCGTTGAGGTAATGAAGCCTTTTGTCACAATGATCCCTTATTTGCTTGTTGAATGTGCTTCTTCTAATAAAGAACGTGTCAAATACACACTGAAGCCATTCATATACGTGAGAGTGATCTTGGCATTGTGGCGTGTACACTTTGAAGTACATTGAATGTCATGCTCTTGGCATGTCATTTCCTCCGCTCTTTTGTGATAAAAACGCCAGCGATCAGGGAGAAGATGACTTGGGATATATTTAAATAGAGCCCAGACTCCCATAAGAAAGAGAACAAAGACAATGATGAGAACTTGGCAACTTATGAGCCGTGATTATGTATGAGGTGTTTATAGTTGATGCTTTTGTATGTTTGTAACATTATCTTTTGTTTAGTGAAAATGTTTAAATTGCAAATTTCCAAGTTATAAAAACATCATAAAACAAATGTCTTAACAAACGACTGTCGCGAAGGCCGTCTGCCTCACAGACGACTATCGCGAAGGTTGTTTGCGTCACAAATGACTATTACGAAGGTCGTTTTCATCACACTGTCACGAAAGTCGTCTGCCTCACAAGTTATAAAAACATCATAACACAGAAAGTCATAAAACAAAGACTTAACAAAGATAAGTTCATGCCACGTAAAGTTCATAAAACAAATGTCTTAACAAAGATAAGTTCATGCTTCACAGACGACTGTCGTGAAGGTCGTCTGCGTCACAGACGACTGTCACGAAGGTCGTCTGCGTCACGAAGGTCGTCTGCCTCACAAGTTATAAAAACATCATAACACAAAAAGTTCATAAAACAAATGACTTAACAGAGATAAGTTCATGCCACAAAAAGTTCATAAAAGAAATAACTTAACAAAGATAAGTTCATGCTTCATAGACGACTGTCACGAAGGTCGTCTGCATCAGAGACGACTGTCATGAAGGTCGTCCAGAAGACTGTCCCGAAGGTCCTCCACTTTTGTTCTTACAATGTATACGTGTATGGCCAGTTTCTTTGCAGGTTGAGCATCTATAAACCCTGTGTTGCTTCCGGAGTTTGCGTCCTCTCATCCTGGATAGCTCCAACCAAGATTGCCATCTTGATTTCTTCTGTCTCCCCGGACCACGCTTACTTCTGGAGGAAGGCATGTGCGTGCTTCAACTTGTTGTCCAACACAAGGATATATATTTTGTGAGTATCCTGCATACAAATGATCCTCGGAGACATGCAAACAAGTCGAGGCACACAAGTGTGGAGACATGCAAACCATCATATGTTCCAGCTGCTATAGCATGAGAGCAAGGTATTTTCTCGATTGCATAAATACCACAATCACACTTTCCATGTTCCAAATCAACAACACAATCCATTTTGCAACTTTTTACAAAGTATCGCCATCCATCAATTGGTTGGACAAACATGTTATCCGCCATCTCCGAACGAAAAGCAAGTACGTATCCAACTCCCCGACTATGATGAGGTTTGAGACTCGAAGCATCTTCTCTCCTTTTACAATACCACCTTCCTAGCTTCTCCCTTATGAACTCCAACATGAACTGAATAGGAAATCCTCTCGCTCGCTGCAGTGCATAATTAATAGATTCAACGATGTTGCTCATTTTTAAGTTGTACATGTCTCATTGACAATGAACCCTTGACCATAGGGTTACGTCAGCATCCTCCAAATACGTTGCAAGTTCCTGTTTTGCACTCCGTATCTCATTCATGTACCGGTTAAAATCATAAACTGTATGAGCATAAGCAGCACCTTTTACCAAGTACAACATATGCTTCTCTTTATACTTTTGGACAATATTCTCTTTTAGGTGATAATAACATATTCCTTGGGTTACCCAAGGAAACACCTTATCACACGAATTTTTAATGCTCGTGTGTCGGTCCAAGACTATCACCAGAGAATACTGATCAGATATACAACTCCTCAATTTTGTAAAAAACCATTCCCAAGAATCGTCATTTTCAGCATCTACAATTCCAAAAACCAAAGAAAATATCTAGAAATTTCCATCTTGTGCGGCTGCAACTAACATAACACCTCCATACTTCCCACATAGGTGAATCCCATCTACCACAATGACCCTTCTTTGATACTGAAAACCTTGAATAGAAGCTCCAAAAGAGAGAAATATATACTTAAATATGTTCTGAGAATCAAGTCCTATACCAGTGATAGAACCCGAATATGCTAATGAGATTTGCTCCAAATATGAAGGCAGTTGCTCATACCCATCTTCTACTAATCCTCTCACCAATTCTTGCGCATATAACAATGCTCTATAAGAAGTGGTGTAATCAAGTGTCATGCCAAACATGTTCTTCATTTCATCTTTGATATGATGTTGTTTAACCCATCAATGATTCCAACTCAATCTATGAAAAGCCTACCAACATACTTCGGAGTACAATGCTTCCGCTGAGCCAGTCGATCTGTCACAGAACATGTATGAGTTTCCACATACTTGGTGACCCAAAAACGTTTTTGTCCCATGTTTCACACTCGCTCTCATATTCCATCCACAACCATTAACACGACATTTTGCCACAAGTACAATTCTCGTTAACTTGTATATTCTGAAGAAGAACTTAAGCTTCACGGCTTTCAACCGCAACTTTGACAAAAGTGCATCCTTACTAACAAAAATCTGGTTGTCATAGATATTGTTAGCATTTGATCTTCCTTCTTCACTATATGTCCCTTTGAAATCTTCAAACACATATCATCTTCTTCTTCCTTATCCTCATATTTAACTTTTCCATACTCAGTGTAATCCTCACCATCATTGACCGCTTCAGCAACATCAGGGATATCAGCATCCTCCTCCCATCATCATTTTCATTTTCAGCCAAATTATCATCATCTTCATCCCCTTCTTTATCTTCTTCCCCTTCATCGCCTTCATCATCTTCTCCCTCTTCCCCTTCATCTGAAACCGTTCTCATCATTCTAAGGCTTGATACACAAAGACGTACTTTATGCGTTTTAGTTATCTTGAGCAAGTTCCGAACTTGTCTATCACTTGTACCATGAATATGAGGGGTGTCTGGAGCCATTTGTTTCATCATTGCTTCTGGTAATGAGTAGGTTAACTCCAAAACCTTTGTTTTCATGTCCATGTTAAAATCTTCTTCAGCCAGTTCAACATGTGTTGAACCTTCACTCAAAAAGAACATTTTATCAACCACAAAATTCCAAGAGTCATCTTTCAACAACCATTCTCCATACACTACAGGTAACTGACGCATCATCTGAAAAATTCAAATTAAAACACATTAGTAAACATAAAACATCAACTTTAATAAATATGAATGTCGTCCAGAAGACTTACAAGGAAGTCGTCCAGAAGACTTACACAGAAATCTTCCAGAAGACTTACAAGTAGGTCGTCCAGAAGACTTACAAGTAGGTCGTCCAGAAGACTTACAAGTAGGTCGTCCAGAAGACTTACAAGTAGGTCGTCCAGAAGACTTACAAGTAGGTCGTCCAGAAGACTTACAAGTAGGTCGTCCAGAAGACTTACAAGTAAGTTGTCCAGAAAACTTACAGGAAAGTCATCCAGAAGACTTACAAGGAAGTCATCCAGAAGACTTACATGGAAGTCGTCTGGTCAATGCAGAGGTTAGTTTTGCAATTGACTTTTATATGTCTTTTTAGAGACGAATTATCTGGAAATCGTCCAATTTTCTTTGTAAACAAAAAAATCTCAAAAATACCACAGAAGACCTCCCTGTAAGTCGTCTAGGAAAAATAGGTTGCATTTGACCAAAGTGTGTCAGAAATTTGACTTTTTCCAGACTGGATTAAAAAAACATATTTATATTTAATATTAAATAGAAGACTTATATGTAAGTCGTCTAAGGTTACTTTTGCAATTAGAAAATAAAACTTAAATATTTAATTTTACTCAAACGATCTACATGTAAATCGTCCGTCAAACGACTTACATGGAAGACGACTTACATGGAAGTCTTCTGTGATATTACAAATGTAGTGCAAATTTGCGTCTTCCTTACTGTTTTTGGAAGCAATTTCTAGAAGACTTCCGCGTAGGTCGTCTGGCGGACGACTTACATGTAAGTCGTCTGAGTAAAATTAAATATTTAAGTTTTATTTTCTAATTGCAAAAGTAACCTGAGACGACTTACATATATGTCTTCTAGTTAATATTAAATATATATATTTGTTTTAATTCAGATGACTGACAAGTAAGTCGTCTCTAAAAATACATATAAAAGTCAATTGCAAAACAAATCTGAGAAAAAATGATTTCATACCTTAAATTAGTGAGATAACTTCCTTAGCACACAAAACTCTTCTCCAAACACATAGAAGCTCAAAAGAAATCGACGCACCAAGAATCGTAAGCTTGAATCAAAATCTTGAATTTTTAAGATGAGTATAGAGAGAAAGTGAAAAAGATTTAGTTTTTGAGCATAAGAAATGAGATAAGAGGATTTAAAACCAATTTTTTAGGTGCATTAAGAGCTTCAAATTGGTTGTTCATGGTGGTTGGTGTATTGATGGCAGTGACATTATTGTAAATATTTGATGAAGATGAGGATAATAGAGTAAAATACTCAATTTCAAAAAAAAGAAAAAAAAAAGTTATTTTCGTGAATAATCAGAACTTTTAGGGTGAATAGGGTAAATGAAAATTTCAAAAAAATCATGAGTTAGTTTTGTGTTTGACTTCAAGTTTTGAGTTATTTTTTCAAAAAGCCCATTAAGTTTCTAACATTTGCTCTTCTATTTAATCGGTTATACCCTTAATTTTTTCAAGTAACCGGTTAAAATAATGAGAGTGAATGACATCCTTTATTATAGTTGTGTGGACAAGAATTATAGAAAAATAGATACACTCACGTGAATGAATAAAACCCACATCAATATACTATATGAAATATTAAACGTCTAAATAATAGGGTATACGTCAATGTATCTTGATGGATTTTCTATATACGTAGGATATAAAATAATGTTAGAACGTTTACCTAAATGAGTTTGGATGTATTTTCTACAGAAAGTTAAAAAAAAAGTATTCTCTGCCGAGAACAACCACTTTCCATTTGTTTGCCATAAGCAAATTCATTATAACGTCGCGATTCTTGTTTTGTTTGATAATATAAAAAATATTGTTCTATTTTATTTGATAAAGTTAGAATATTACTAATATTACTAATATTACGTTTGTATATACAACGTAGAATGGTATGTCCAATTGAATATGGCTTTCTACCCACACCCCTCACAACCCCTAAATACTAATTCCAACCCCAACATCTAAATACTAAACCCTAAACACAAATTACTAAACTCAAACCCAGATATAAATCATAATATATATTTATAATGTTTTAAATAAAATCTGAAAATAGTATATCATATTATATAATATTAAAATATAATATATAAAAATAAAAATAATAGACTTGTGATGTAATAATAAATGATATTCCATTTACGTTTAACTATAATTTTCTCTTTACAAAATTATATACACACCAATAAAGAACTCATATAGAGACTGATACAAAACTCATATCAATAGAACATGAAACAACATCCAACACATAAAATATAAAATTTACAAACTATAGTTCCAAACCAGATTGGACCCTCTTTTTTTTCAAGCATCAAATGAAATATAACATAATAATTAATACATTATATATTAATAAACATGACACATAAGAGAAGTGTCGAATTTGAAAGGAAGACAATATGTTCTATTTCATAAAAAGTATAGAAATAAACCCATTGTCTATCTCCTTTCTCGTCTTCGAACTTGAAAGCAAAACTTACAAGTTTTCATGTTTCGCCTTTACTCAATGACAAATCTCAAACTGGAAAGATGGATGAACGGAACCACAAAGCCATCGTCTTGATTTTAGATTTTAGAATCAGCAAATCCGTCGATTTTCTTCTCCGACAAGGTTCTCATAACCGGCCTGGTCCTCCAAAATTCGTACAAGGACGTACTTAGAAGCTTCAGAATTGCAGAAGAAGGAGAAAAAATTTATTGCACTTCTCCAATTATTATCTGTTAATAATTTAATAGAGTGAAAGGTTTGTGATAAGCAAATAGCCATGTTCACTTGTTGCAATAAATAATACTCCCTCCATTACAAAAAAATCCATGTTTTAGAAAAAAAATTGTTTCAAAAAGATACATTTTTTACATTTTTAATGCGTTAATTAATGGTAAATTGCAAATTTCAAAGTGTTTATTAAAATACTATTGGTTAAAAATTATAGAGAATGGTTAATTAAGGAAAACTATGCATTGGAAACTTAAATATTATATGTTTTCTTAATTAGTGTGAAAATTCTAAAATAGATATCAATTTGAAACGGAGGGAGTATCTAATTTATATTTACTTTTGTTTTGCTTGTTGCACTAGTAGCCAAAAGGGGTACAATTACATTATTACATATAATACAAAATATATTTGTGTGAATTGGGGAAAATGGTTAGCTAGTGAATTATAAAGTTTTTTTTTGAGCCCTTTTAAAAAGCAAGTGGATAGTTTGTATTTCAGAATTTTTTGATAGTTTCTCAAGAAAAAATCGGGGAAGTGTCTGTTTCCTTGTCACAACAGATGATGAGAATAAGCTTGACCCTTTGGCTCGCTCAAGAGCTCATATCTCCTTGTACAAAAATGGCCACACGTATCCTACCTTCTCTTAGCATCTCCTTCCTCCTCCACCATGACTTCTTCTACTTCCCTCTTTCTTCGTTTCTCCCCTCCACCACACACTCTCCTCCCTTCAAAACCCAGAAGATCCCTCATCGTTGCCGCTCAGACCGCTCCTCCGGTGGAATCCACGCCCGTAGAAGCCGACCGTCTCGAGCCGAGAGTCGAGTTGAGAGATGGGTTTTTCATTCTCAAGGAAAAGTTTCGTAAAGGGATTAATCCACAGGAGAAGGTTAAGATCGAGAGTGAGCCAATGAAGCTGTTCATGGAGAATGGTATTGAAGAGCTCGCCAAGAAATCTATGGAAGAGATCGATAGTGAAAAATTGACAAAAGAAGATATTGATGTTAGACTCAAGTGGCTTGGTTTGTTCCATCGCAGGAAGCATCAATGTATGTTTCTCACTATCCTCTTGATTAGAAATCTAAAGGCTTCTTATTGATTCTTGTACTTGTTTACAGATGGTAAGTTTATGATGAGGTTGAAATTACCAAATGGTGTGACCACAAGTGCACAGACTCGGTACTTAGCGAGTGTGATTAGGAAGTATGGTGAAGATGGATGTGCTGATGTGACAACAAGACAGAACTGGCAGATCCGTGGTGTTGTGTTGCCTGATGTACCTGAGATCTTGGAAGGTCTTGCTTCTGTTGGGTTAACGAGTCTCCAGAGTGGGATGGATAATGTGAGGAACCCTGTTGGGAATCCTATAGCTGGGATTGACCCTGATGAAATAGTCGATACAAGACCTTATACAAACCTTCTCTCGCAGTTTATCACTGCCAATTCCCGTGGAAATCCAAATTTCAGCAACTTGTACGATTACATTTTTGTCTTTGTATGGAGATTGTGCTTTTGAGTGAATGAATCTGCTAATGAGGTTTATTGTTTTGTTTATTGCAGGCCGAGGAAGTGGAATGTGTGTGTGGTTGGGAGTCATGATCTCTATGAGCATCCACACATTAATGATCTAGCTTACATGCCTGCCAATAAAGATGGTCGCTTTGGATTCAATTTGCTTGTGGGAGGTTTCTTTAGTGCCAAAAGATGCGAAGAAGCTATTCCTCTCGATGCTTGGGTCCCTGCTGATGATGTTCTTCCACTCTGCAAAGCTGTTCTTGAGGCCTTCAGAGATCTTGGAAACAGAGGAAGCCGACAGAAGACAAGAATGATGTGGCTCATTGACGAACTTGTAAGTACACTCCTCATTCATCTTGCAATTTTCTTTACTTTGGAATGTTGATTTGTTTGCAAAAATGGTAAAGGGTATTGAAGGATTTAGAGCTGAAGTAGAGAAGAGAATGCCAAGTGGGAAACTCGAGAGAGCATCTTCGGAGGATCTTGTGGACAAAAATTGGGTGAGGAGAGACTATTTCGGAGTCCACCCTCAGAAACAAGAAGGTCTTAGCTACATTGGCCTTCACGTTCCGGTCGGTAGGCTACAAGCGGATGACATGGACGAGCTTGCTCGATTAGCTGACACCTACGGTTCCGGCGAGCTCAGACTCACGGTAGAGCAAAACATCATCATCCCAAATGTGGAAACTTTGAAAACCGAAGCTCTGCTTCAAGAACCGTTCCTCAAGAACCGTTTCTCACCCGAGCCATCCATCTTGATGAAAGGTCTGGTTGCTTGTACCGGAAGCCAGTTTTGCGGACAAGCGATAATTGAGACAAAGCTAAGAGCTTTAAAAGTGACAGAAGAAGTTGAGAGACTCGTAGCTGTGCCAAAGCCTGTGAGGATGCACTGGACAGGATGTCCCAACACTTGCGGACAAGTCCAAGTGGCGGATATCGGATTCATGGGATGCTTGACACGTGGCGAGAATGGTAAGCCTGTGGAGGGTGCTGACGTGTACGTTGGAGGACGAATAGGAAGCGACTCGCATATTGGAGAGATTTATAAGAAAGGTGTTCGTGTTACGGATTTGGTTCCATTGGTGGCTGAGATTCTAGTCAAAGAGTTTGGTGCTGTGCCTAGAGTGAGAGAAGAGAATGAAGATTGATTGTATCAAAGCTTTGGAATTCAATAAGTTGAAAGGTTATAAAATTTGTCACTTAAATCATTTACTTTCTATTAAAACAAGATTTAAGTCATTTTCGTGCGGATTATATATTTAATTTTGTTAATATATATTTTCTATATTTTTTGTTTCTTTTTGTATATTTTATTTTTAAAAATATCTCAATACATTGATTATAATATTTTTTTTTATACTCTGATTTTCTTAGAATTTTTATATTAGTTTTGTTTTGTTACAAAAGTTGAAACACAAAAATATGGGAGCCTATGTCGTAATGTATTAAAATATATTATGTCTAATATA
The DNA here is from genome assembly GCA_905132885.1 of Moricandia moricandioides. Taxonomy (NCBI): domain Eukaryota; kingdom Viridiplantae; phylum Streptophyta; class Magnoliopsida; order Brassicales; family Brassicaceae; genus Moricandia; species Moricandia moricandioides. The sequence goes on from CAJHQQ010001056.1 coordinate 46,754, forward strand.
TTTTCTATACACTGAACGATACAGTGGTCTATTCACTTAAGAACATGTCAACAACTTGTGCGGGATAAACCCTACCTCTCTAACGACGATAGGAATGGTGATTCTAGATCTCCATGCGTCTGACGGCGGCCTCCATCTCCAGCAAGCGCGACGACCCCTTCACATTCACAAGGAAGACTATCATACACTTCTTGTGGTTTACCGATTTCTTCAGAGTCTTTCTCCGTTCCGGTCTAGCGTCCGTAACAAGAAACAACTCCTAGGGTTGTTTGATCGATTGATTCCTTTGAATAATCGTCTTCTCTGATACATACTTCCTTTGGCGTATTGATCTGCTCGCTTCTTTGGCGTGTCAACTTGATCTTAACTTGATATGTTCCGTCTTCTCTTAAACGTCTGAACCCATACGCTCTTTGGTGTATTGATCTGCTCGTTTCTACGATCACTGGACGACGTCAGGTTTTGATTTCTCAGAGAATCATCGTACGCAGGAAATCCAATAACTCAATCTGAATCACAAACCCTCTTTCATTGTATGGGTTCAATGGCTCGCGATAGATCTGCTCATATGGCAGATATAAAGGGCAAAGGCATCATGTACGAGGGTGATGATAGTCCAATTAAGCTGACTGCTCAGGATAATTCCATGGTAATTAAAGAGCATCGAATGTCACTGATCGGGAAGGTCCTTTTGCCGAAAAAAAAACGTTGTGAAGCTTTTACAGATGATGCCAAGACAATGGGGTCTTCAGGACCGGATAACCGCAAATGACTTAGGAAACGGAAAGTTCCTTTTCAACTTTGCCAATGAAGAGGATCTCAACTATGTGCTGGATCAAGGACCTTTCCACTATGATTTCTTCATGTTTGTGCTGGTGCGTTGGGAACCAATTTTTCACGACGACTATCCGTGGGTGATTCCCTTTAGAGTTCAATTGATTGGCATTCCACTTCACCTCTGAACCAAAGAGAACCTTACAAAACTGAAGGTCGTATAGATCATGTTCATGTCGATGCAATTGAGGTTACCGAAGGCCGAATGCTTATTGATGTCGAATCTAGAAGGCCATTAAATTTTAAGCGCCAAATAGAATCTTCTGAAGGGGATGAGGTGACCATAGAGATAAAATATGAGCTGTTGTTTAAACATTGCACAATGTGTGGTTTCATGACCCATGAGAAAGGCCTTTGTCTTACTATGGATCGTGCTCACCCACAAACAAGGAGAGGGGATGTGTTATCGAGAGTGAAAGTACCGGAGGCTGCTCGTGGGGTTAATCAGCCTTTCCTGGAGAGCCAGTATCCCACTGATCCCATGAATGCTAGAAAACCACTATCGGAGTCTGATCATAACAGAGATGCAAGGTCTGATGCAAAAAACAAATCTTCTCGGACATCTCAAGATAGGTATCATAACAATGTTTCCAACGCTGCCTTCCCTCGTAACCGAGGAGACAGACAATATGCTCATAGAGACCGGATTATAAGAGGAAGAGATGAGCATAAGAAAAATCGGTATGGAGGTTCTCAGTATGGAAGTGGGCCTTATGCTCGCACGAATGAGCAAACTTGGCGTATGAATCAGATTAAGGAGGTGAGGGATGAGGGTGTTCCTTAAGAACGTCCAATAAGATCAATTGCGTGTCTCTCGACGAGGGAAGACATAAGCGCCCACAACTGAACAAGGTAGGAACGGAGATGATACGATCTCATGCTGGAGAGATACCACAAATGTCTGATCAATCTAATGTTGTTCGATATGAACAAGTACCAGAGTCAAGAGATCAAACTATGGATGAAGCTCAGAAGAGTGGAGAGGGCAGTAAGCGAAAGCGTCTTGCAAGTGCCATTGTGACCCCATCTCGTGTCGATAATGTTCAAGAAGTGAATGTAACTATCCATGAGTTGGCTAGATCCCTTACCTTCTCTCCAAGGAGCTTGCAAGTAGAAGCAAACGGATTTGAGAATGATCAAATGATTGGAGCTTTGAAAGATATGGAGCTGGGGGAGCAGAAGGATGATTGTATGACGGAGTGTGATATTCAGGAGGACGATTTGTTGGGGGAAGATCTGATGGCTATGGAAGCGGATAAACCCACAGCCAGAATAAAGATGGACGTGAAGATGTCTAGAGATGGATACAAAGGTACGAAGAGTGGCAGTAAAACAAATGCTCCATTGGGCATTCAAACAAAATAAGCTGACTTCCTCTGTCGAGGATCGCCACGCCTTCGCTCGGCCATGTCTCCTGGTCCAAGAGAAACAGATAGGAACCAACGTCATAGACACAATTCTAAGACGGGAAGAGGTAGTTCAAACAACAATGATGGTGTGATGGGTTCCAAAAACCCATCCAAGTATCATTAATGAGGACAATTAGTTGGAACCGTCGAGGGATTGGGAAAAACCTCACAGTTCGACGCCTTACGGAGATGTGTCAGAAGCATCGCCCAGGACTTGTGTTCCTCTCTGAAACGAAGAACAAGAGGCTGCTGTTGCAAAACATTCATGGCGACTTAGGATTTGATCATTTGTTTACCGTTGAGCCACTTGGACTCAGCGGAGGTTTTTCTTTTCTTTTTAAGGATGAATTTAAAGTTAATGTTTTATTTTTGAATAACAGAATGATTGAAATTGAGGCAGTCATTGATGGAATAAAAGTCTACATGACATTTGTTTATGGAGACCCTGTACTAGAACGAAGAGAACAGGTTTGGGAACGTCTTACGCGTTTCTCTACAACAAGAAATGGACCCTGGTTCATGATAGGTGATTTTAATGAAATAATTGGTCACAATGAGAAAACAGGTGGAAGACAACGGCCCGATAGCTCGTTTCTACCTTTTAGGCAGATGCTAAGCGATTGTGGTATGTTGGAATTCCCCTTTATTGGAGACATGCTATCATGGGTGGGCAAGAGAGCTTGAGGAGCAACTATTAGATGCTGCCTTTATAAGGCTGTTGGAAATGAGAACTGGCATGAGAGCTTTCCCCACACGGCGGTAAAGTATATGAGGTTATATTGATCAGATCATCGTCCGGTCCTCGCAGATATTCTCACGAAGCCAATAAGAAAGTCTAAGAAATTCAAATTTGACAAGAGGTGGCTGGATAATGAGGAACTAAGACAAGTAATTCTTGATGGATGGAAGTCACCAGATCTGCCTCCATATGCAAGCATTATGGAGCACATTTCCAGCTGCCATAAAGCGCTGGGGGAGTGGAGGAGACAGCACAATGTTAATTCAGCAAAGCAAGTCGAGGAACTGAAGGAATAGGTAGAACATCTTTACTCGAATGATGATGCTAAAACCGAGGAGATCGCTGAGGCGTTGAAAGAACTATCTGATGCTCTTAAGACAAAAGAGATGTCCATGAAGCAAAAAAGCAGGGTGTTATGGCTGCGAGAAGACGATAGAAACACAAAATTCTTCCATGCACTGACGAAACAAAGGAGATCAAGGAACAAGATCACCCAGATTTTAGATGAAAATGGGAATGTGGTGGAAGATGAGAAAGGCCTAGTCGCCATTGCTACTAGCTATTTTAGACACATCTTTGAGTCCTCTAATCCCGAGGAGATAGAAGATGCTCTTTCGGAGGTTTCCACTACTATCACTGGACCAATGAATGATGCCTTTACAACTCCAGTTACTGAATGGGAAGTTAAGCTAGCACTCTTCGTTATGCACCCGAAGAAGGCTCCTGGCCCAGATGGGATGACAGCTCTCTTCTATCAAAAATTTTGGGATATTGTAAAAGATGATTTAATTCATATGGTTAATCAATTTCTTTTACATGGAGAAATGGCAAATGGCTTGAATGACACAAATATCTACCTTATCCCAAAGACAACACGGCCTAAAGAGATGACTCAATTTCGGCCCATCAGTTTGTGTAACGTCAGTTATATGATAATCTCTAAGGTCTTATGTCAGAGATTAAAGAAAGTCTTGCCTGATAGAATTTCAGAAACCCAGTCAGCGTTTGTTGCTGGGAGGCAGATCTCAGACAATATCATGATTGCACAAGAGATGTTTCATGCTTTGAGAACTAAACTGAGCGGGAGAAATAAAAGGATGGCTATAAAGACAGATATGAGTAAAACATATGATAGAATGAAATGGTCATTCATAGAAGCATGCATATGCAAGATGGGATTTTCTGAAATCTGGATTACCTGGATAATGAGATGCATTACGTCAGTCAAATACAAGGTTCTCATGAATGGACAACCAAGGAGAAATACAGTCCCGGCAAGAGTTTTACGTCAAGGAGATCCTTTGTATCCTTTCATCTTTATTCTATCCATGAAAGCGCTCATTAACCTTCTTAATCATGCAGAGAACAAAGGAAAGATAACGAGGATGCGTGTCACACGTGTATGCCCCTCGGTATCTCACCTTCTCTTTGCTGATGATAGCCTTTTCTTTTGTAAGGTAGAGCCCCGTGAATGTGAAGAAGTGATGAAAGTAGTAAGGATATATGGGAAAGTATCATGACAATGTATTAATTTTGATAAATCCTCTCTACTCTTTGGTAAGAGGATAGGTGCAAATCTTAGACAACAGATTAAGGATACACTTGGGATACAGAATGAGGGAGGTATGGGAACATATCTTGGAATCCAAGAGGACATTAGCGGCTCCAAATGCAAACTGTTTGCATTTCTGAAGGAAAAACTAATGCATAGAGTGAATGGATGGACGGGGAGGTGGCTATCAAAAGGAGGAAAGGAGGTCTTAATAAAATCCATTATGCTAGTTCTCCTAACATATGTTATGTCAACCTTTTTGCTGCCGCTGGATATTTGTCAAAACCTAGCAAGTTCCATTGCACAAATTTGGTGGAGCTCAAATCCACCAAAGCGAGGAATTCACTGGGCTAAATGGCAAAAGATGTTCTTACCAAGAGAAGAGGGTGGGATTGGTTACCGTATGATCCATGAATGTAATCTGGCATTGTTAGCTAAACAACTTTGGAGACTAGTCCAATTCCCTGACTCATTGGTAGCTCGAGTATTGAGAGGGAGATGCCATAGACTGAGCTCACCATTGCGAATGCAGTCAGTGAGTAACCCATCCTACGTATCGTCTAGTATCACAGCCGCACGAAACTACTTCTGCTGGGGATCAGACAAAAAATTCACTCTGGATTTGATATCAGGGTATGGGAAGACCCTTGGATTCCCACTACACCAGATAGGCCGGCGAGATCGATTGCTCCTGTCATGCATCCAAATTTGAGAGTCAGTGATCTCATCAATCGTGAAACAAGAGAGTGGGATGTTGGGATACTTGAGAATTATGTTGCTCCAGAATACATACCCCTCATTACGAGTCTCGCCATAAGTTCAAGTTACCACAGATATTCCTTCTGCTGGAATTACACTAATAATGAACAATATATGATAAAATTGGGATATTGGGTAGCTCGCAACCTACTGAGGAGCTCTGAAGAAGAGGAGATTCTGGAGCCCAGCATATCTAAACTCCAAGCCTTTGTCTGGAAATTAAAAGCACCTTGGAAGATATGTCACCTTATGTGGCAACTGATAACATGCCAAGTGGATGTTACGAGAAATTTCATATGACGGAACATGAGATGCGATAATTACTGTCCAAGATGTGGGGAGCCAGAAGAAACTGTTACTCATGCCATATTTGAATGCCCTCCAGCTCTACATGTATGGTCCCTAGCATCGATGCCATCAGCTCTTGACATCTTTCCTTTGCCTAGTATCTATGCCAATATGGATTATCTCTTCTAGAAGAAGAATGACATTGCTGAACCGGAGCTTGACAGAGACCCTTATCCTTGGATAATCTGGTATATTTGGAAGGGCCGAAATGATAAACTATTTAGGGGAATCGATAGAAATCCTCTAAAGTTAGTTAGATATGCTGAGAGCGAATATCAGGCTTGGTTTAATGCGAATGAGATGGTAGTGGATACCCCACATGAGCTACCCACTGCAGCGTCCCAAGTCATATGCTTGGATGACAAGTGTATGGTGGATGGATCATGGACTTCCATGGATCATTTTAATGGCTGTGGATGAGTGTGGAAGGATAGACTGGGAAGCATACAACTTATGGGAATGCCAAACGTCAATAGGAGAGAGTCTGCACTACATTCAGAAGTGGAGGCACTTTGGTGGGCAATGGACAGCATGCTTCTACAATCCTCATGCCAGCACTTTGGAACAGATTGCAAGGACCTAATAGCTATGACAAAGGACCCCCAAGATTGGCTACACTTTGCAACTGAGCTGGAGGCAATAAAGACGCTGCAGCTATGTTTTCCAGAGTTCAAAGGGTAAACGACCTATTTCCACACCATAAGTATCATATAGTAACAGTTCCACACAATCTTTCATACTCGTCTTAATTGCACACATTTGAAGTATATGAACATAAATGCACACATTTTAAGTATATGAACCTATTTACCTCTATTTTCAAAGATTGAAATCAAAAACCACACAGACGAAGGTTTAGCTTGATTTTGAATATAAACCGATATCAAACTAATTAAACCACTCGGTATAGAACTAGAATTAAAACCCGACCCAACATGATATCCAAATAGAACCCGACCCAATATCCTATTAAAGAGTTGGGTCAGATTCTATTTGGATATCACGCTGAGTCGGGTTTTAATTTTAGTTCGATACAAACTGATTTGATCGGTTTAACTGGTTTGGTATCGGTTTAGATTCTAAACCAGTAAAATTGAGCTCAACCTTCATCTGTGTGGTTTCAAGTTTTGATATTTGGAAATGTGGTTAAATAGGTTCATATACTTAGAATGTGTGCAATTAGGACGAGCGTGAAAGATTGTGTGGAACTGTTACTATATGATATTTCTGGTGTGGAAATAAGTCGTTTAACCGAGTTCAAGATATCTTACATCCCAAGAGAACATAATAGAATATCTGATTCGTTAGCTAAGTCTGCGAGAACTTTTCATATAAAGCTTTGTTACATTAGTTGTTCTATTCCGGTTTGGTTTCCCAGACCACCTCAAGTTATTTTGAGTAATAGAATGGCCATTGGCTGTAAAAAAAAAAAACTGAACGATAGAGTTGATTTGTAGTACATGAATATACACAACAATGATAATTCTCTCTTTATTTCGTTTTGGTATGCTTCCTCTTCTATTCTTATTCCTTTTTTCATTACACAAAAACACGAGTATAATATAAATAATAGGTACATACAAATTATAAGTAAAACAATACTCTATAAGTATAATACTTTATAAGTACTATCACTATTATAATTTTTCCTTCTGATTATTGTGACCGGAGTGCGGCAGTGCCACCCTTTTATTTTTTTGTTATGTTTTTAGTTATCAGAATACCGTTCTACCGCACCATTTTTATTTTTTAATTTTATAATGATTGTTTAAGGCGCCAGTATACCGCCAAAATATTTAATTTGTCGTTAGATGATTCGGTCACCATAATTTGTCATTTTTATCATAGTTAATTTCATCACTATAATTTATTTACTTTCAAATTTAATATGGTAATTTTATCATTATATATAAAGGAAATTTTAATTATTTAATTTTTTTTTTCAAATTGATAAATTATTTATGATTGATTTCTAATAATTTTAGATTTTTTTACTATATGTTTTTACTTCCAACGGTCATAAACAATACTTAAAAAAATCAATTACTTTCCAAACGGTTAGTTAACGGCCAATAAAAAATGTTTTAAAATCTATAAATACACTTGCAATTCATTCATTTCATTTCATATTTCTCCTAAACCTTATTCTACAAACATTCATTTTCATTGATAAATGTTTAATTGTTTTTTTGTTCTTGTAATTGGCTTTTTACTTGTTTCTTTTTATAACTTACTTGTATGAGAATTCTCTCTCCCAAACATTGTATTTATTTTTACTTTGATGTTTTATGCATTTGTATTCTTTGTAATCATAGAACTAATCAATGCACTTCAATTTTTTTTATTAAATAATATTTCTAATTATATTCTTTATTATTATTTGATTTTAGAAATGACTAACATTGAGAAACTCCAATTTCTTGCTCTAGACATCACAGGTGACAACTATGTTTTTGGGTTACCATTGTCGAATTTCACCTGGAAATATCTTGGTTTCACTAAAACCGGTAACGAAAAGAATACTTCAACGCCTCAACAAAAGGCACAATTGGTGATCTTCCTTAGAAGACAGCTTGATGAAAGTATCATTTATGACTATGCACATATAAGAGATCTTAGAGAGCTATGGATGTCTCTGAAAAAGTTGTTTTGATAATCGGAAGGACATATAACTTCCACATGCTTAGGATGAATGGCAAATTCTGAGATTCCAAGATTTCGAAAAGTGATAAATTACAATTTGTTGTATTAAGAGTTGTGGCTAATTTGGGATATTGTGGTGAAACCATCACTGAATCTCAAATGCTTGAGAAAATGTATACGACATTCCACAAAAGCCACATCACCCTGAAACAACAGTATATGTTGCGGGGATATACTATATTTTCAGATTTGATTATGGCCCTTCTCATATCAGAAAGAACGACGAGCTTCTAATCAAGAATCACATGACTCGTCGAACTGGTTCTAAAGCGTTTCTTGAGGCAAACACATTATATGTGAGTGAAAGAAAATAAGGCTTTTTGGGGTCGTGGTCATCAAAGCTACCGTGGAAGAAAATACATTCCACAAGCTATGAAACCATTCCAGTGGATTCGTTTTGAGCAATTCCTTAAAGAAAAATAACACCAAGGAAGCACCACCTAAAAGCAAGAAGATGCTTGTTTCAGATGAAGTACCTAAAGACATTGGTCTCACATATATCATACCCATGCATATACTTGTTCTCTATTCAAGGAGTCTTTCAAAGGGAAATGTAAAGAGGTAAACTTTTCAGAACATTATGAGGGTACAATGCACCTCGATGCGTCTGACTTTGTAAATGATTTCGATGAGATCGCTATCACAGAAGCTTAAAGCACCATCATGTGACTCTTGAAATTCTATAATTATACCATAAATAATTATTGTTTGTGGAAAATTAATGTACAATTATTGTGTGCTTTTCACCTATCTAGGTAGAATAATTGTGAGTTTTTTGCTTGCTGATGGTGTATAATGTTTTATGAATAACATTATTTTATTTATATTAATTCTCTTTGTTTATCTCAGAAATGGATTTTATTGAAATGAAACGACATCCAAGATAAATAATGGGGATATTTGTATATCATATAGTGGAACAACACACACTATTCTGGAATACATAAAATATTTTTCTAAACAAACACCGACAAATATCACTGTTAATATAATAACAGGTCCTGCCGACTTGATTGAAGATATTGGTAAAACCCATTTCCCTTCACCCAACGATTGACGGTCAAACCTACCATATTTATTACTTTTCCGACCTAGCAGAAGAATCATTCATAGATCTGTGCTCAAACGACCCTCTAAGAGAGAAATCACATCTCATGAAGGCGACATCTTTGTGTTAGATGATTGCACTGAAGAGTATACAAGGTTAATGGATGCCACAGAAGAAATTTTTAATGTCGATATTGAAGACCTCGATCTATCGACCCCCATCGATTGACACCCGATACAACCGTCGATCTACAACGTGCTGTAACCGACGATTGGAGCAAAGCAAAAGCACCTAAAATCGAGCTTAAACCACTTCCCGCTGGTTTTAAATATGCTTTTCTTTATGAAAACTCATATCATGTCATCATAAATGCAAACTTGAGTAGCGAAGAGCAAGCATTGTTGCTGAATAAACTGCGGAAGCACCGTAAGGCTCTCAAATATTTGTTAGATGACATCCCGAGAATCTCTCCTGATTTTTGCATGCATAGGATACACACCTTGATTATTAATCCAAATCATCCATTGAGCATCAGAGGAGATTGAATCCCAACCTGAAGGAAGTAGTTAAAAAGGAATCATGAAACTTCTAGAGGCAATCGTTATCTACCCGATCTCAGACAACAACTGGGTCAGTCCGGTTCATTTTGTCCCGAAGAAAGGAGGAATTACAGTAGTAAAGAACGACAAAGATGAATAGATCCATACAAGAACTGTCACCGGACACTAGATGTGTATCGATTACAGGAAGCTGAATGCTGCCACATAAAAAGATCATTTCCCTTTACCCTTTATCGATCAGATGTTAAAAGGCTTGCAAGCCACGAATACTACTGTTTTCTCGACGGGTATTCTGGATTCTTCCAGTTTCCCCTACACCTGGACGATCAAGAGAAGACCACCTTTACATGTCCCTATGGAACGTTCGCATATCGAAGAATGCAATTTGGACTCTATAACGCCCATGCGAATTTCCAAAGATGCATGATGTCGATATTCACCGATATGATCGAGGACTTCATGGAAGTTTTCATGGACGAATTCTCATTGTATGTTCCAAATTTTAAAACATGTCTCGATAACTTGTGTATGGTAAGAATCCATGTATCCTTTGATCAATACTCCCAAGGTAAAGCCTGCACTTTTATTTTATGCAAGATATGAAATCAGTGGAGGAGCGAGTCAGACTAGTATTCACTAAATTGTTGGTAGAATGGATTTGGTTGCTATACTAGGATAGGGTATATAAATTTCTTCTGTGATTGACTTGATAGAATGTGGTTGCAACAAAGTAGGGTGACAGTTATACTTAGATATTATGTGAGTCTCCGCTTTTCAAAACCTCTTACACAAGTTTTGTTTGCTTCAGGACAAACAAAAGGTTAAGTCTGGGGGAGTTGATATACCATGGATTTTACCTATAATATATAGAGTACTTTTAGAGTCTTTTATATGCATTTGGTATTGTTTTAGAGTATTTACAGGTTCAGGTACTCATTAGAAGTAATTAGAGCTTTTGGGCTATATTGGAGGATTTAGGATGCTCAGCAGAAACTCATAGTCGAAGCCAGATTTATGAAGGGACCATCGAGCGACGTCACACACTGTGCGTCAATCGACAACCAAGTCGACATCAAGATTGGTGAAGGCTTGAGAAATTACAAGTTTTACCCAGAAGTTTTATTATTTGCAAGACAAGTCTTTGGCCGAAAATTAGATTATTTATTAGGGTTTTCTATCTTAGTTTTGAGAGAGAGCCTAGTGAGGAGACCTAAGAAAAAGAGTTTTATTCTAAGTTACACAAGAGTTTTATAATTGAGAGTTAGAACACATTGCTACATCTATTGGAATGAAAGATCTGATCATCATTACAGAGAATGTCTTGAACTCCTTATCTTTTTACTCAGTTCATTCTATGCAATTTATACAGGATTTATTCATGTTCTTTATTGCTATGTCTGAGTAGTTCATTGTTATATTTAGGGTTATTCAATGGTAATATTGTATTGTTGATTTTGTAGAATTGTTAGGGTAATTCTCTTGGTTTTTTGTTTAGGTTATTCTTAATGCTAAGTTGAACTTAATCACCTCAACCTTAGAAATTAGGGTTCTATAGCTCAGGCGAGAGTTTGTTTATGACCTAGAATCTATCTTAAATAATCTGAATAACCGATAACATACGAGAGTTGAATTGGAAGTTTAGAGAATCCATCAAACCGCGAAACCAATATTATTTAGAATGAGCATCGATGGACACCACCTAGTGGGCATTGATCGGTACTCAGTTGAGATGCGTGAGAGTGATCTTCTAAACCCTAAGGTTTGAGTTCAAAACAATGCTTAATAAAACCCTAGCTATATATAAATCTGTAGTATCTAATAATACCTAAGAATTTCTCCTAAATCTAGTCTCTTAATTTAATCCTCACAAACCAAATCAATCATGAAATCAATTTTATTGTTATTATTATAATTCATCTAGCTTTAATTCAAAAACAATAAGTCTATTGTGCAATCCTAGAGTCTCTGTGGATTTGATCCCTAAGTACTACACTGAACCTCTTATTTGAGAGTGTAAAAGTGGGAAACAAGGTTAATTTGAAAGTGAAATAAAAACACCCACTTCAACCACCATTGGAGGCTACACAGCAGCAACAGTTCTCCTGGACGGCATACACACTGGTCAAGCTTACGACAATGATGCAGATTGTGTGGGGGGCACTGGCAATGATTAGATGTTCACCTCCTCCTTCCTGATGTCGCGCTTCACAAACCTTAGAGCATGTTGGCATGCCTGGAGACATTTCTGAAATTTCCGGATGCAGGGACACTGATACTGCAGATGTAAGTGACGCAGCAGACGACGCGTACAATGGCGTAGCCGATACAGAGTGTGATGCACGCCTTCTTTGGCGCAAGCGCGGACCGGACAGAGTAGGAGTTGCAGTCCCGAAGACCACCAGTGATCAGTACCATTTCTATCTATCCGTTGTATTATACCATTTTCTTTATTTTTATGTACATTTTGCGTATGTTGTATTCTTCATTCGATTTATATCCACTCTGAGACGGTGTGAAGTAAGTTTAGGGGAGAGTACCTTCTGGGAATAACACTCTCTTTTGTTTTTCTTGAGTTATTTTCATGTCTTTGTTTAGTCAGTCTATTTTGATTGAGTCAAATTTGTTGGGGAATGAGGACCTTACCTAAGGATGATGATTAACAATTTGTGATTTTAACTGTCTTTCTAGTGACCACTATTGCAGAATGTTAAGTGTGCAGATGAGCTAGGCAACTCTATCTTTGGACCATTCTCCTTGACAAGAAAAAGCTCAGGCTTTTTAAGGTTTAAAGTGAAGGACCATTGACTCTACTTTATCTGAATCTAACATGACTTAAATATTCTTGTACATGTGCTAAATATTATTGATGTCCTAAATGGCTAGCTCATTTTTAGCCAGTATATATCTTGGATCGTAATCTCTTTCAGACCTGATGCATTTTTGTGTTCATTGTCTTATGTGTAGATATGTGTAAAATGGTCGGAGAAGAAAGAACTGATGCAGTCTTTTAATCACTGTATTCTCACTGCTGCAACAAGGGAATGAAAACATAGAAAAAGTAACAAACATGAGTAGGAATGGGCAAAAAGTCAAAAATCAGGAGATCAACTCGTCCTGACTAAAGCACTGGCTTACTCTTCACCCAAAAAAATATGAAAATATACATTGTGAAGAGTGAAACCAGAAAATCGAGTTGTATCTTTCAACACTAAGAGCCCCTGGAAAAAAAATGCTAAAGGAAGTGAAGTGACATAAAAAAAGAGTGGTTTAAAAGAAAAGGAGACCAAAGGAAGTGGAGGAAACATCAAAAGAAAAGAGTGGAGAGGCTGTGGACATCAATGAGTACATCGTTTCTTGCTATTTTGCATCCTCTACGAAATTTGGTAATCCCTAAGCACTCTTAGCTCCAACATCAAATTTTCCATCCAAATTTCAAGCATCTTCTAGCCCAAGTAGCACTTGTATTGAGAATCCAATGCCATTACCAATGAATGTAGGGAATTGATTGCCTGAAAATCAAGATTTTTTGGTCTCGGGATTATGATTATGGAATTGGGTTGGAAATATTGTGGGTGTGCTCTGGTTAGTATGTGAATATATTGTTTTTAATTTATGTGGTCTGCAAGTCATTAGTATGGTTACTGAGAGTTTGCAAGTTCCTTGTTTTCAAACCTCTTTCTCAGATCGTGGTAGTTTGCTTGAGGACAAGCAAAAGACTAAGTCTAGGAAAGTTGATGTGTTGCATTTTTAACGCATTTAACCCGTATTTTCAAGTGTTTTTCGAGTCTTTTCAGATTAGAATGCGTTAGGATGGAGTTTTAAGGATTGGAGCAAAAAAGTGCAAAGGGGACGTTTTTGGACTAGATCGATCCATCCATTTTGATCCATTTTGACACAAAAATTGCGGACCACATTCTGATCGACCAAAAGGAGAATATTTGATTGTTTATAGCCGGACCGATCAATCCCGTTCGGTTGATCCCGAGCCTTCTGCGCGAGCAAAATCCAGATTTCAGTTTAATTCAATTTCTAAAATTGGCTTAGCCTAGGGGTTTGGGAAAACGTGTTTAGACCTATTTCTTCCAGTTTTCTTAGCAGTTTTCAGACTACGTTACTTTTAGATTAGATTTGCTTTGACATTGGAGATTATAAGCATCATGGAGGCGACATCTATACTCTTGTTAGGGAAGCTTTTCTAAACTCTCATTTTATATTTTGAATCAATGAATCATTCAGTTATTTTATGTATTCTCTATTTATTGTTTTAATAATCCAATCAGCTAGGATAAGTCTGAATCAAAGGACACCATGAATCATTGAAACCGATATGTTAGAGAGGGACTAAATCATTTGTTTCTTCATCTAGATTAATCTCATTGCTTGAACTTGACTGCGTACCTAGTTCATGATAATTAGGATTTTTAATGCACCAAAAGTGATTGTTTAAACTCCTGAAACGAATTTAGATGAGTAAGTATTCACAACCGACGAAAGTTGTTATTAGGGAAGTTGTGAACAAATAAAACTTGTTGGATTGCATGTTTAGGATTCTAAATACTTTGGAAGTTGATCTTTAAATTTCTATAACATAGTATATAGTACTGTGAAAGTAGACTAAATTATTTCAGTTATTTGAGTTCAAGAACAACTTTAAATCATAGTCTTTGTCAAATATTTATTTCGTTGTTCACGTTTTCTTGAGAGTTGTCCAGTGACTAGCACTTTTATTCATAAGTTAAACTTTTCTTACATTTTTTCATTTACATTTTTGCAATAAAACAACAAAAAAAAAACTCGTTTCGTTGTAGATTGATTCTTTTTTCATAGATTCATAGTATAATCATGATCTCTGAAGAATTCAACCCCTATATTCTACCGGACACTGCCGTGCACTTGGAGTTGGTTTTAGTGGTAAAATCAGAGTACATCATCCAACAAATCACCTTCTTTTTTAGTAGATCAATCCACATTACGACCGCAAAAGGGTTGGACCGTGGACAGTCCTTGTTGTCCTTTTTGAAGTTTAGAGATAATCATAATGCCATGAGTGCGTGAAGTTCTCCTCTGAGAGTTTCGTAGTACTGACGAGAAGAATCTTTGAAGGATGAATAATAATGTCCAGGGACTGCTGAAGTATAACTTAGAAAATGACTGCACTTTTACAATCTTGCATAACGAGGAAAGAACACTTAGTTGATGATTGTTTCCTAGTTATTAGATTTTGGTGTTTTTCTT
Organism: Moricandia moricandioides; assembly: GCA_905132885.1. Classification (NCBI taxonomy): domain Eukaryota; kingdom Viridiplantae; phylum Streptophyta; class Magnoliopsida; order Brassicales; family Brassicaceae; genus Moricandia; species Moricandia moricandioides. The sequence goes on from CAJHQQ010001056.1 coordinate 61,941, forward strand.
TTTGGTTTTTAGATTTTGGTTTTAATTTTTACTTTTTGAATTTGTAATATATTTTATTTTTTTCAAAAACATGAACGGTTTTTTTTTATATTTTATGTTTTTTTCTTTTAAAATTAAAATGAGAAATATTATTAATAGTAAAAACTTATTCTTAAAATAAGATTTAAAAAATATCACCAATATACACATAAACTTATTTAATAAAATTATTTTAAAACTAAACTGCAAATACAAAATAATACTATGGTGAATCCTATATAGATTCAGAAATTTGTAAGACAATAGAGCAGAAAAACTTAAATTTGTGTAATTTAATATTATATATAAGTATTAAAAATATAGATTTGAAATAGATATAATTTTATATATAATAAAAAATAATGTTGAAATTTTGAAACAAACTAGATAAATTTAAATAGATTTATAAAGTTATGATTTTAACTATACTAAATAAAACTACAATAGTAAATCTATAATACCTAGAAGCTAAAAATATAATTAATTTTACTATAAGGTTTATAGAAAATTGATAAGTTATGATTTTAGTGATCATTAGCATCTTAATATTGTTTATTCAGGTCATTTAGATGTGCATTTAGGTGTCTATATTTTTTTCAATTGCATATTATAGGGGCTGGAGTTAAAGTCTTGAAGTTTGGGACAATTTTGAAAGGTTAAATAATATTTTGAAGAGTTTGGGCCAAATTGAGAATAGAGAAAACATGGAGGGGCTAAAGTTGCAAAAAAGGTGAAAGTTGGAATGGAGGGATTGATCCATCCTTATCACGTGGATCAATCGATCGAGTTCAACAATGGAGATTTGAAGTAATTGAAGCTCGTTCGCGACCAAAACGGGACCGTGACAATGATGTACCAGTGCCACCGATTGCTATAGGAAATGGATGGATACGGGTGATCGGAGCTGTGGAGAGTGTTAGTAGTCAAAGTGGGCACGTGTCAGGCATTTAACGAGAAGCTAGCTACCAAATTATTGAGAAGTTTGTTACATAAAAACAGAGGCCGGAATAAAAGGAAGAAGAGAAGAACAGTTTTAGATATTCAAGTGTGTGTTGTTTCTCTTTATCTTTCTCTGTGTAAGTCTGGGTTTATCCTTTCAAAGTTCTGGAGTTGTTTCTTCATGTATACTCTTGGCTTTGGTGAGGTCGATTCTTTGTATTCTACATTGGATCGAGTAATACAATCTATACTGAATCATATGTTTTGCTGTATCAAAGGTATCAGAGACCAGCCGAACCTCATAATCTATGGCAGAAACGAGATCTCAGGCGCTGATGAAGAACATGGTGGTGCGTGACACATATGGAGCGGTCTTGAGTCACTTTGAAGCTCTGTAGAAGGCGATTGAGATGCAAAACGAACGTCACGCGAGAACGGATGAGAGTGTGCGGGAGATGATTGAAACATTCAAGTTTATGACGAGCAACAATCCAATGAATCCGTCGACGAGCGAGACTCAGACGACCGATCTGTATCGTCGTCATCGTACCGGTAATCAATCAAATTACGCTAGTATGAAGAAATTAGCGAAGGTTGATTTTCCGAGATTCAACGGACATAATGTTAAGGAGTGGTTGTTTAAGGTTAAAGAATTCCTTGGGATTGATAATACTATGATGGATTTGTGCATACAATTAGCATTGATACACTTCGATCAGATGGCAGCAACTTGGCATCAATCTCTTGCGAAATCTGAACAAGATGCGTACGTTATAGAAAACTAGTAACAATACAAGGTATTATTGAAGGAGAGATTTGAAGATGTGCTTGATGATTCAATTGCAGACTTGAAGAAATTACAAGAGACTGCATGAATCAGTGACTGTCATGCTACATTTGAGCTGATTTGTACCATAGTTCGGCTGAGTGAAAGTTATTTGGTGAGCACTTATTTGGCTAGTTTGAATACTGATACGAAGATGCATATTAGAATGTTTCAACCTAAGTCGGTTAGGTAATGCTTGTTTTTAGGACGCCTTTTGAGATAGCTCACCCACGCAAGTCATCACAGAGCTAGAAGATGAACAATTCTAATACAAACAAAGGAATCTTACCACAACCGAAACAATTTGAGAAAAAGAAGTATTTGACTGATGGCAATGATAAACCAAGGGAGGTAGTGAAGCAACCACATAAAATTCTTTCTTTGGAGAAAATTAGTGATTGAAGGGCAAATGGATTGTGCTATTAGTGTGATGAAAAGTACACACCAGGCCATTATCAGAAACACAAAAAGACTCAAATTTATTCTATGGATATTGATGATAATGGGGATTTTTTTTGAGGCAGAAGAAGGGGTAACACAAGAGGAAATTTAAGGTGATATTGCACATATATATGTTAGTGCAGTTGGAGAGATTACAGGGAATTACAGAACAATGAAGGTCTGAGGCGTTCATGGGAATAAGATCCTGTATATCCTTATTGATTTCGGATCTACGCATAATTCATGGATCCTGAGATTGCAGAGAAGCTACAATGTGAAGTGAAAGCACCAAAATTGACTCGTGTAGAAGTGGTTGATGGAGGGAAATTGACTGTCAAAAAAAGGTAGATCAGTTTCAATGGACATTTCAGAACACAAATTTTACACGAGATCTGATGCTTTTCCACGAGTTCAGTGGCTTTCATTATTGGGACCCATAACTTGGGACTTTTTGAAGCTAAAAATGCAATTTAAGTATCTTAACAAAAGAGTTATGTTACATGGGATAAAAGAAGCGGGTGTGAAGGAAGTGGAGTCAGGGAAGTTGAGATTCCAGGATGATAAAGCTAACATATCGATGATATATGTTCAACATCGAGAGGTGGACGAGGGACCAGGAATTTATTCTCTGGAAGTAATCGATGATAAGAAAGAATGTCCAGGTCTACATGAGTTGTTGCAGTCACATACAGATCTATTTGAAGAACCAAAAAAGCTTCCTCCTTACAGAAAGAAACATGATCATCAAATACCGCTGTTGGAAGGGTCCAACCCGGTGAATCAGAGGCCAAATCTTTATGCCTTGTATCAAATAACATAAACTGATAAGATGGTGCATAATTTATTAGATGCAGGCGCGATTCATACAAGTTCTAGTTCATATGCTTCACCACTGGTACTAGTCAAAAAGAAAGATAATTCTTGGCGACTGTGTGTGGATTATCGAAACCTTAATAGTGTGACTAAAGATTGCTTTCCCAAACCGTTGATTGAAGGTTTAATGGACGAGCTTGGAGGATCAATGATATACTTTGACTGAAGAGCGGGTTACCATCAAGTGAGAATACATCCTCATGATGTTCACAAAACAACTTTTAAGACTCACAATGGACACTATGAGTATCTTGTGATGCCATTTGGCTTAACCAATGCGCATGCAACGTTTCAACATCTGATGAAATCTGTTTTCAAGGCTTTTCTAAGGAAGTTTTTTCTCATATTTTTTTTACGACATTCTCGTCTATAGCAGCTCAGTGGATCGAGATGTTCATCATCTGCAACAAGTCTTTGATCTGATGAGAAAACATAGTTTGTATGCGAAATAGAGCAAATGTGAATTTGCAACTACAAGGGTTAGGTCACTTCATTGAGTCTCAGGGTGTCTCTACTGACCCAAACAAGATAAAGGCAGTGAGGGATTAGCCTAGACTAGAAAATTTGAAGAAACTAATAGGTTTTCTTAGTCTGGCTGGTTACTATAGAATTTTTTTGAAAGGTTTTGGGGAATTGCGAGGCCTTTAACAACATTAACAAAAAAAAAGATGTGTTTACGTGGACAGAAGTAATACAAGCTGTAATGAATTGAAGTCAACTCTGTGTGAAGCTCCAGTCCTCACATTAACAAACTTTAAGAAACAATTTGTAGTGGAGACTGATGCGTGGAAGTGGGATAGGAGCTGTTTTTATGAAAGAAGGGCACCATCTAGCTTACATAAGTCGACATTTGAAGGGTAAACAACTACACTTATCCATCTATGAGAAGGAATTGCTCGCTGTGGTGTTTGCTGTGCAAAAGCGGAGACATTACTTAGTTCATGATCATTTTATCATTCGAACTGATCAAAGGAGTTTGAAGTATCTCCTTGAGCAACGTCTTATTACACCAATTCAGCAACAATATCTGACTAAACTACTGGAGTTTAACTATGAGATTCAATATTGTCGAGCATGGCAATATCTGTAATGGAGTGTGATTTGATGAAGCAATTACAGAGTTGTTATGAGACTGATCTACAGATTAAGGAGTTGATAGAAGGGTTGAAGAAGAAACCTGATTCGAAGAAGCATTTTGTAACACCCGTCTCCTCCTCTCTTGAGAACTGTGTGCTACTACCGGTAAAATATTGAATTAAATCGATTTATAAAAAGATTTATAAAAAAATTAAAATATTTAATGAAATAAAAGCGGATAAATATTTTTACATTTAATAACCAGAATAATTCATATCGAAAAGCCGTATAAAACCGAATGAAAACCAATACAAATATGAAGATCCCCAAGACACCGAACCGTCCAGATATCCGACTACTCGTTATGCTCACCTGAAAGGGGAAGAAAGAGGGGTGAGCAACAGGGGAGTCACTCAGTGAGGTATGGGATGCTAAACCCGAAGTCCATGGACCCGGTCATAACATTCTGAATAAATATAATTTAATTCTAACACGTAACAAACACGAATACACGATACCTAAAGTACCCAAAGAACAAACAATGGTCCTAGCTTGGTACACACCCCGCTGCCGACAAACAGGCCAAAAACAACGCTGAATATGTGCTCGGTGACACACGCCTGAAGACGATTTATCGACCTCCAAGCCGTGGCAACAACAAGTCGACTATGCTGTGCCGCAGCATCTCCACACAAAACATACTAGTCACAAACCGCCCTACGGAATTACGTCTCCGTAGTCGACCACAACCTTTCACCTCAATTCTCAACAGATATATATATATAAATATCAATTATCAAAGAACAAGCAATGTTGAACCCTCTAACAGCCTATATCCGGTTTAACAGATAACCTAATAACTAAACAAGCAGACTCTAGCAGACTCGATTTCACGAAGACGGAACATATTAGAACTAAATTATGTTTATTCAAAATCCTAAGCCATGTACAAGAAGTTTGGGAATAGCCCTCACGTTAGCCAAGATATTGGGTTAACCGAGAACCTAGACCGGAAGAAGCGATCACACGTCAAGCTCACATAAGTGATGTTGCCGTGATGTCTGTCCCGTCGGAGAAGCAACACAACACAAACCAATGCATGAAGAAGAACGCCATAACAAGAAGAAATAATACTTATTAACAGTGACGTTCATCACTTCAAAACATTGCTTGTTACACAAGGAATAATTAAAAGGTGAACTTAACCTTGGCACACGATTGATTGGTGGTGGTAAGCGATCAATTGAAAGTGGATAGAACAAAAATTAGAGTGCAAGAAATAGTAAGATCGTGATCTCATCTGCCCGGATCAAGACACGATGATTAGCGGCAACTCATACAAGGACGTTATGGATCTCGTACTCCGGTGAGTGAGTTGTGTCTCCGGTGGCTCACCGTTGATGACAATGTATAATGACATCAAAAGTGTCAATACGCGGCGGCTCCGAATACGTGGGGATTTTCTCCACGTCTAGCCTCTTGGATCCATTGTTTATCACCAACGATAACAAGTGATTCCATGGACAGCATATATACTTTTCTTTGATGGTGACTGGTTAAAACGATGGCTCATGCAGCAACGGTACAAACGGAAACGAGCAACGATGGTCACTTGCAATGACTCCGACGGCGAGGACATGCACTCACGGATGATGAGGAGGGGAGGCCAGGATAAATGGTGGATATGTTTCATCTCTGCTATGCGATCAATGAAGAAAAATGGTGGAGCGTAAGAGATATCATAATGGAAAGATGAAGGAGAAGGATAAGAGATAGAAAGGTTGGTGCAAGGTGGAACCATCACCTCTCACACGATCTAATACAATGACGGCTAGGTTGGAGGAATAAGGTATCTATACATATATGTAACACATTTAGGTTAAGGTAAAATAAGTACTTGGGTTTGATTTAATTATTTTGATTAAACCAAAAATGGTTATGGAAAACCAGATCGTTACACATTTTACGTGGAAACAGAATACCTTACGCAGAAAGAGTAAATTGGTTATTCCAGCTGATTTACAAATGATAAGAACAATATTGGATTGGTTTCACAAGTCTAGTAGTAGAGGTCATTCTGGTCGTGATTCTACACATCAACAAGTCAAGAGCCTGTTTTATCGGAAAGGAATGAGCAAGGATATTCAACATTATATTCGGAGTTGTTCTACTTTTCAGCAATGCAAGCATGAGACAATAGCACCTCAAGGACTGATTCAAACTTTGCCAATACCAACATCTATCTGGTCTGATATTTCGATGACTGCATAGACGGTCTTCCTAAATCATTTGGGAAATCTGTGATGTTTGTGGTAGTTGATCGGCTGAGAAAGGCAGATCATTTTGTGGCTTTAAGTCATCCATACACAGCGGCTACTGTTGCTCAAGCTTTTTTTTGATACAGTCTTTAACCTTCATGGTCTTTCTCAGTGATTTTTGGCGTGAACTCTTTACCTTGCAGGGTGTTGCGTTGAAATATTCTACTGCCTATTATCCTCAGAGTGATGGTCATTTGAGATTGTCAACAAATACTTGGAGACTTATCTTCGCTGTATGACAAGTAAAAGACCACATCTATGGAGTAAGTGGCTTCCATTCTCAGAGTTCTGGTATAATACTACGTTTCATACTGCAACTCAAGTCACTGAATTTGATGCTGTCTATGGAAGACCACCTCCTATTCATATTCCTTATCTTCCTGGCGAGTCAAAGGTTGAAGTAGTTGCTCGTTCTTTACAGGATAGAGAAGACATGATATTGTTGCTTCAGTTTCACTTGTTACGAGCTCAACATAGAATGCGGGAAAATGAGGATTTACATAGAACTGAGAAGAGCTATGAGATTGGCGATTATGTATATGTGAGGCTTGAGCCGTATAGGCAACAGTCTACCGTGATGGGATCAAACAACAAATTGGCGCCTAAGTTCTTTGGGCCTTACAAGAGCATTGATCACTGTGGATCTGTTTCGTATAAACTTAAGTTACCTACTTGCATCCTCTCTCATTCATCCGGTGTTTCATGTATCACAGTTAAATGTCTTGGTGGGAAATGTTCATACTACTCAGCATCTTCCAACTGTGATTACTGACGTGTTGACTAAGACACCAGAGAAGATTTTGGCTCGTGAAATGGTGAAGGGGCAGAACAGAGCCGTGACTCAAGTCTTGGTGAAGTGGGTAAATCGAGGAGAAGAGGAGGCTACATGGGAGTTTCTCTACGATTTGATGAAGATATTTCCGACTTTTGAACCTTATGGTCAAGGTTCTCTTGGAGGGGAGGATTTGCTATAGGAAATGGATGGGCATGGGTGATAGGAGCTGTGGAGAGTATAAGTAGTCAAAGATGACATGTGTCAGGCATTTGATGAGCAGTTATGAAGTTGTTGAGAAGTTTATTACGGAGAAACATAGGAGAAAGGTGGGAATAAAAGGAATAAGAGAAGATCATTTTTAGATATTCAAGTGTGTGTTGTTTCTCTTAATCTTTCTCTGTGTATGTTTGGGTTTATCCTTTCAAAGTTCTATAGTTGTTCTTCATTTATACTCTTAGCTTTGGTGAGGTCGATTCTTTGTATTCTACATTTTATTGAGTGATACAATCTATATTGAATCATACATTTTGTTGTATCACCGGTTTGTAGAGTCACGGAGGAAGAAGACAGTGTCGGATTAGAGCTTCATGGCGGCTTCCACCGCAGAGGTGGAGAGCTTCGACTTGGAGCTACAATGGAGAGTGACGGCCTATGCATGAGGAGGACGAAGAATAACTATACGGTGGATGAAGAAGCATGAGCACCGGTGCTTATGGTCGGAGCACGATCTCAGCCTTGGATATGAGCCAATGATGATAGGTAAAGCGATGAAGAGAAGCTTGAAGACGGTCTTGATTCACAGAGGGCGTGGCAGATAGTTCTCGCGGCACACACCAGGCCGCGACGGGATGAAGCTTAACGCGATTACAGGCATCAGCCTAAACCATAGTAAGACTATCCTTGAGTTTTCGAATCTGAACTTTTACAAGGACGAAGCCAAGGATATGGCTGCAAAGAAGGGTACGGTGTATGCTCCAGACACTCGATGTGTTCTGCATGACATTGATGAACAGGCTAAAGAATAGGCACTACTTTACCACAGTGAGAGTTTAGTGATTTCTTATGGTATCTTATGCACCCCCACCTCGGAAGAGCCTTACAATCATCAAGAATCTTCGTGTGTAATGACTGCCACAACTTTACCAAAACCATGTCTAGAATCATTGTAGAACGTTGATTTGGATACACAACAAATGGTCAGTGATGGAAAATTTTCTTGTGGCGATAATTGGTATAGTTTATGTTCTTTTGACTGCCGGCGTTTCCGGGAGCGTTGTATTCTAATTAGTGATGTTCGTTTGGCAGACACAACTTTCTGCGACTGCTGATGCGTTTGAGACTGCGTCTGAGGCGACCTCAACTCAACCGCTGATTTATCCGATGTTCAGATTTTATAAACACCAGACGCAGCGTTTGGACGCAGCGTCTAGAAGCAACTAACCACGTCAATCAAATGGACAAGATTTATGGAAAAAATAACCGCAGCCGCAGGAAGCTGCGTCTGCCGAACGAACATCACTATTATATAATTCTGCTAGCCAGTGGTAACTGAAATAGTATTTGTAACAAAGTTAATATGCTATAGACCCTTTCAAATAAGTTACTAAGTTTTTGCTTCTCCACCTTGCTAACTTTTTAATAATTTATTGCATTTGATAAATTTTTGCTCATATTATGGCAGAAGATCATGTGGGTTTATAGTTGCAAGATTTAATCTTTTTGAAATGAGAGTATATACGAACTTTAATTACAATAACATAGAGCAGAGAGAAAGGGAGAGATCTGTTCAGACAATGTTGATAGTTTGAGTCATCATCCTCATGAACTCTTCCATATTAACTAATCCATCTCCATCTGCATCAACAGCTCTCACCATCCTCTTGCAGTCTTCTAAGTTGCATCTCTCACCAAGCCTCCTCAGAACCGCCATCACTTCTTCTGCGCTTATCTTCCCATCCCCGTTCAGATCAAATGTCCAGAAAGCATTTCGTATATCCAAAGATCTAATCCCTCCACTTCTCTTGTGTGCTTCTATAAACTCCTTGAAGTCAATAAACCCATCACCGTCCAGATCCGCTGCCTTAAAGATCTTGGGCACGTCTTGGATCGCTCTCTCTTGTCCTAGAGCTCTCAGAACCACCTTATACTCAGTCTGAGAGATTTTCCCGTCTTTGTCAGAATCAAATCTGTTGAAAACACGTCTCATCTCGTTGATTGTAGGCTGAGGGACGCCTACTGATCCAGGTGAAGACAGTCCGGAGGATTGCCTGTCTCTAGAGAACAGTCTTGAAGGCTTCCTCAACATCTTGTTCTTAGAGAGCTTGTATTGAAGCTCAAGAAAGCTTGCGTTTGACATGTCTTGTTTTGATCACGAATATTTTCTTGGGGATCAGGGCCTTGATCTCATATATATATATATATATACTGCAAAACCTTTTAGAGAATAAAGAGAAAAAATGATTTCTGACCAAAAGAGAGAGTCTTGGCATTAAAGAAACATGTGACTTTATTCCATGGCAACTTAGGCTTCATGTAGAGAGAGAGATTCGTCAATGAAGAGGATAAGATTAACAAGGAATAAGATGTATGGCTAAGCCACAAGGCAACGAATAAATAATCTTTATTGGGACCGAAAGTTAGAGAAAAAGGTGATTCCTTTACGGTATAGAATTTGCTTGAAGAATTTGTACGTACTATGTGGGTTATCACAAATAAAAAGAATCTGATACCAGAAATGGTTTTGTTGCTGTACAACTCTATTCACCGAAGTCATCCTAACTGTAACACCCATTTCTTTCTCTCTCAAGAACCGTGTACCATCAAATCATCTCATAACTCATTTCCACTCACTCTCGACCCATATAAAATCCGAATGGAAAAATGTCCAATAACACCAATCCATCCAATTATATTACTAGTAAGTCTCATCTGAAAAAAGAAAAATAAAGAAAGATGAAATAAGGGGAGTCACTCAATGAGCTATGAGATACTAAATCCCTATATAAATACTTAAACCATAAGATGAAACAAACACAACACTTAAACCATCCAAAAAACAAATAAAAATCCTATTTACCAGATTAGTGCTCGCACACCCCTAGTAAAAGTCTTTCCCTACGTGAATTTACGTATGAGACTACTGTCTACACAATCTATTTCGGCATACATAATATGTCTCTGTATCCGAGCAACATTCATACTTGTCTCATTATCCAATAATATTTAATACATTAAGCAAAAATGTCAAATTCTCTAACTTTAGTTTAAGCAAAGAACGTAATATTTTAAACACGAAGACTCTAAATAGACTAGACATATCAGAATTTCCGTTAGGTTTTAGAAAGAATTATATACACATGTTTGTATATAGCTCGGTTTATTAATGGTTTGGTTCAATCAAATAATTAAATAAAACCAAACCATGAACTACTAAACCGAGGTTGTTACATTTTCCTGGCTCAAAAGGTCCACAAGTACCATTTCCAACATAATTAAGAGGTTGATTGTTTGCAGTTTTTCAAATAGTTTTTGATTTTTGTTTTTTCAAAAACCTTTTTTCTTCTAATCAAACTTTTTGAGAAATAGCTTTTCTAAAATCTAGGGAAACTATTTTTTAAATGTTTCTATTTCTAGACAAAACCCAAAATCCAACTTTTCTAGAATTATTGCTTGAAAGAATATTACATTTATTTCTTAATACAAATATATATATATCACCCTACGGTAGTTTTTTCAATTAATCAAAACACATATTAATTGCAGAATATAAAGACCCCTTCAGCAATATAGCTAAGGCATTTTACATCTATACTATTCATAGCAAAGTTTTATTGTACTAAAACTATTATAACATTTTAATGCTATTTTTATCTAATAGTAAACTGATGTAAACTACAAAATAACTCATATAAAAAGTGTAACCATATCAATAAAATAAATTTAATTTTTGAAGTTAGTTATTACAAAAAGTAATATATATATTGTTGATAATTTTTGGTTTTACTTAGAGAATTGTTTTTTGTTATTTCTTTTACTATTTCACAAGATGGACCGCCCGCACGCATATGCAGACATTAATATGATTCATATATTGCATATATAGCTATGATTATTAGTGTATAAGTATATCGTAACTCAATCTCTCTGTATTTTTCTATCTCACTAATTTAGGTTCTCTCTCTCTCTCTCTCTCTCTCTCTCTCTCTCTCTCTCTCTCTCTCTCTCTCTCTCTCTCTCTCTCTCTCTCTCTCTCTCTCTCTCTCTCTCTCTCTCTGGGAGGATATGATTTGAAAATTAGGTCAAAAATAATTGTTCACATATCAATATAGATAATAATTTGATACTATAGTATCATTGACGTATACTCCTTTTTGATATTAAGTAAAACAAATTCCTTTATATCAATATGTACTATTATATTTTTGGAAAATATTAAGTAAAAAAATTCCTTTATATCAATATGTATTATTATATTATTGGAAACAAAAATATAATAATATTTTATGGAGAGTAAACAGAATAATTGCTTTGGAAGGCTATATATAAAAAGATTGGAAATGATAAAGTATTTGTAGGTTGGTCTATATTATGAGGCTTTAAAATGAACTTATCGATGAAGTTCGTTTTTAGACTATTGGATATACATTGAATTCCCTCTATCGAGTGAGAAAGAATCAGATAATCAAAAGATTTGATATAGACGTCTCTGATTACCCTTTTTGAAGAATGTATTTTGTATTCTAACTTTGACATCATTATGAAGATGACAGCTCAAATTTAAATTATACGTCCAATACATATGATTTAAAAAGGAATATTTAAATATATTGAATATCAAATTTTACCTACTAAAATGTGATTCCAATTTAAATAAATGAATTTCTTTAAGTAACTATTAATGTATTGTTATATTCAATGCTATAATACATGTTTGGCCATTGACTATTACTCTTAACATATCTTATGATTCCACACCTTGAAACAAAAAATAACTTAATGCAATCACATATGATTTGAAATGCGGCACAACAAAGATAATGATTTAGATTTCACCATAGTTTTGTTTTAAACGTAAAATAATATATTCAAATAAAACACAACAAAATAAATAGAGAACACCAAGTTTTACAAAGGCCCATAGCCATGTGTCTCCGAACATAAAGGTTGTGGGAACCGAATTTCACACCGTCAATTTCCATAATCAGAGGAAAGTTAAGAAAACCTAACTTTCTCTGAGGTCCCAGATTTCTGCTGAGCCTACGACAAGTGATCAAATTATGAATAACAAAACACAAGATAATCGAATGAGAGTTGCGAGTGAAAAGAAATATCTTATTGAAACGTCTTTGCGTAAGGACGTTGCGATGATACAACATGTTTTAAGAGCTTCAGCCACAAGAGCTGTAGGCGTGTTCCTAGTTCTAGCACTTAAGCCCTAAACCTAGTATGAGTCGCAGATCGATGACAAAAGCGAAATTGCTAAAAATCTTTCTAAGTGCTAAGTTGCAGAGAAATTCGTGTTTGTGCGTCCCTCTCCCTTTCTTCTCTTATATAGGTCTTCAAGGTCGGTCGTCTTTCCTTTTCTGCCCCCGAATCAAGTTTATCCTTTCCGGAAATCTTCCTTAACTTCTCGTTTTTTTCCATAATTATCTCGGAACTTTGACAATTATCTTCTTTTCCATTTATATTCTGCGGATATCCGGTAGACCGTCATTATAGTTGGGCTCATTCTCGTCTAAAACCGTAAGTGAGATTTTATTGGCTTAGACCCTTTCGGGACGTTTTGCAGTTTAAGCAATTTTTACGATATCTTTCAGAGAAATCGTACTTCGTATGATTACACATTGCTGCTCCGCTAAATAATAAGCCAATCGTGTAGTAGGGATAACACTGGTGTTTAAATTAATCGTTCACCCCTTTCAATATGTGGTGACGGAGGGATCGTACTGTTTGAGCCTTTTTTCATGCTTTTCCCAGGGGTCTGGAGAAAGCTGCAATCAATAGGATTTTCCTAATCCTCCCTTCCCAAAAGGAAGAACGTTTTATACGATTGACTCGGAGTTTGTAAGAAAACAACTCTTTGCAATTTTTATCGTAAAACTTCAACAGAAACTCCAATCAAGACGAAACAAGAAACAACCTGTCAAGATTCAAAGGAGAGAGTGATGAAGAGGATATGGTCTAGTCGACCATGGGCGACTAGACGTTGTGTGTCTAGTCGCCCATAGGTGACTATACTTGGTGGTGAGTCTAGTCGCCCGTGGGAGACTAACGTTACATGTCTAGTCGCCCGTGGGAGACTAACGTTAAGTGTCTAGTCGCCCATGGACGACTAAACTTTGGGGAGAGTCTAGTCGCCCATGGGCGGCTAGACGTTGCGTGTCTAGTCGCCCACGGGTGACTAGACTTGGAAATGAATCAGTTGTTCCCTCGATTGCACGTCTTGATTAGTTTATCGAGACGAGATGGGTTAGGCGATGAGGAGTTCAGATACAAAGATATCTTGTTTTCCTTTTATCGAAAGAAAGATAACGTTTTCCGAGGTAACTTTCAGACATCGATTTTGTCATGACCATTTTTGACCCCAACAAGGGTCACTGTTAATAGTGATTGCCTAAACTCTTCAACCTCCGGTAAACGCGGATTGAACCTAAAGTCAGATAATCCATCCTCGATCTCAGCCATATATCATCATCATCCAAATAACCTTTATAAATGATTTTAGGAAACATTTTACTCAACTAACATATTTAAAATTGAACACATAATATAATACACTTACTTATAAACCTCCAGATCCTCCACATATTAAGGACCACAATCACCTCTTCACGACTCCTCATGTTTTCACACCCACTTTGTAGTATTGTTTGTGACATATGTATAAGATGAATGTTAATTTTAAGTAGAAGTTTATTTGACATTTATGAGTTACTAATACTAAGAACAGTAATTACCATCCATAAACATAAAATTAATTTTTGCTATAGATACACCCAAAAACTCCTCATAAGGATCATCCACAGATTCAATTAAAGTTCCAAATGTAGTAACGAATCCAAACAAGTCTACAAAAGTCGATAATCATTAAGACATAAAAGTAAGTTAATAATACATGACATATTAGTTCCTTATAAAAACCAGCAGAATAACCAGATAGGAATACATACTGATTGGATAAGTGTTGCCGAAATTCATTTAAAGAACTTGTTGGAATGGAACACGTAAAAACATTGTGTTTTCAGTAAGTGAAAACCCATAAGATGCCTATGTACATTCGAAAAATCTGATGTAGAATTCATGTGGAGTATTACTTATCAAACCAACTCATGGCATCACTTGGAATCGTCTGAATACCCTCCATCATACTTCATCGAAATAGCCGAAATAATGCTTATCAATCAAAATATTAGGGATTGTTATTTTGATTCTGCAACCTTAATAATCCATGATCATAAAATGAAATTTCTTACACAATAACCCACCATAAAATAAACAATAAACATAAATTATACTTACATTTGGGTCAGCCACAATAAGATGCCATTCTTTAAGATTATAAGGAGTTATAGTTTATCATACTCATAATATTTTTAGCCACACTTCGACATTGTTCGATGATTCAGTGAGATCAGAAATTAGGGTATTCTTGAATGGTTTTAACATTTAAAGTGGGATATTAAAATGATGATTTTTTTTAATATGAGTGAGTACTTATATTGACATCATTACAAAGATAACGACTTAAAAGTGATTTCAATTAATATCAAATCTTACCTACCAATATCTGATTCAGTACATATTAACTGTAAAAATACTTAGTAAATTTTAATAATAAATATTACGAATTAATTTTCCTTCATCACTTTTAAATTAATGATTGCAATATGATCATATTAATAAGAAGACATCTAAACATCAAAAATATTTTATAAATACTTTTTTTGGAAGGAAGGGGGGGGGGGGGGTGGGGGGGGGGGCTAAAGTGGACCCTCCCTCACTTCTAGTGAATCAGGTTATTAAAATTATTACTAACCAAATACATTAAAAACTTCACTAATCCATGGTGGATTAGTGATGAATCTAGAGTCTCCTCCTTCATCTGTAATTCTTGGCGTACCTAATAATTATAAAAAATAGTAAGAATGTCAAAAAATGGAGAAAACTTCATAAATAACATAATATAGTAATACACAATCTTGTACAAACCTCCTATGTTGTAGTTAAACCACCAAAACATCAGAGCAACATATTTTTGAAGGCACTGATCCACCTCTCCAAATTCTTAAGTGTAAATTTCACAACAAAAATTCTAGAGACTTGGCATTGAAGCTCTACACCACTAATAATTTCAAAAAAAAAATTAGTTGAAACCAACACTATTATCACAAATTAAGCCATTGTTGACGGCTACGCTATCTACTCTTTATTCTATTCATTGTTCTTAGTTTAGGGTTGGAAAGACGAGAGGAACTCCTACAGAGTCCTCTTGGAACTCCACTGGTTTTATTATTTATTATATTTCATCTATTCATCTATGATTTCTGAGAAAATATCATGTCTGAGTGGATCCATCTGCTAGGTTTAGGTTTATTAAAGGTTTGATGAATTAGCCAAACAATGGAATTGCTAGGGTGATTATTAGATCTATAATTTGGATTGTACTTATTGCTTGTGTTCTTGATTAGCTACCTAGAACTGTAATCTTAGTTTAATTGACACTGCTAGAGTATGATCATTACCTGAATAACATTCTGTTGAGCTAAAATTACTAGGGACAATCGAGAGAATGGTCTAATAATTATAAGTGAACCAATCAAATCTGGTCGTTTAATGATTGACTAAGAAAGCCATCGATCGATGCCGTTTGCATACCATCGATCGACAGTCATTCTAAGTTTGCACACGAAAGTTGTAGACTCTGAGCTTAGCCATATGATAGATATAACTTGTTATCTTTACTAATTGAATTTTTTTTATCCTTGAAAACCCCTTGGTTT
Source organism: Moricandia moricandioides (assembly GCA_905132885.1). Classification (NCBI taxonomy): domain Eukaryota; kingdom Viridiplantae; phylum Streptophyta; class Magnoliopsida; order Brassicales; family Brassicaceae; genus Moricandia; species Moricandia moricandioides. Next base: position 78,207 of record CAJHQQ010001056.1, read on the forward strand.
CTATCCATTATAATTCAATACTTGAAACCCTAGAGCTAGCTATTTCATTTAAGTGTTTACAAACCTAAATAAATCAGTCACATCCTTTCATTATTTACTGCTTTATTAGACATCTTACATTTGTCTAGGCTCCTTGTAGATTCAATCCTTAAATATTTTAATTGAACCTCTTATTTGAGAGAGTAAAATTGCTCTAGGTTAATTAGCGCACTATCAATAATCACGAATAACACAAGATCAAATGAAATCTTTGCTTAAAACACTCCAAAGATTCAATATTTTAAACTTACAAGGGTTTACAAGTTCTTTGAGAGAAAAGAGTCAATGTAGGGTTTTGGGATCTACAACTATATATAAAAGGTCAAAACTTGCACTGGATCAACCAAACTAAACCGGGTCAAACCATACTAAACTAGTCAAAGTGCAAATTTTGTAAAGTGATTGACAGGTCTGGTTTTACAGTCGATCAATCCACCTTAGCTCTTCGACTAGCAGTCACCACCTTTGATGCAGATAAGTATTTGAAATATTTTGAAATATATTATTATTTATTTTATTAATTAGGATCATTACCATTTATTTGTATTATTTTTATTTTAATAGTTTTCCTATTATAATTAGGATTATGGTTTTCATAGGTTTTTGTTTTCATATAAATAACATCTTAGGCATATGATTTTATTTAGACTTTGATAATTAATAAACTAGTTGTTGCTTTATACCTTGTTCGATTTGATTAAATCCATCAAGCAGGAAGTTGGTCTCAAGAAGCTATCAAAAGAAACTCTGGATCGATCCAAGAACATGTCTCTAAGAACCCTAAGGTTCCTTGAAGAAGCTATCAAAAGAAACTCTGGATCGATCCAAGAACATGTCTCTAAGAACCCTAAGGTTCCTTGATCGAGCATTCACCATATTTGTCCGCTACATCAGTTGGTATCAGAGCTGCGTTTCTTTGATTTCTTAATCAAAGACGATTCTGAGTTTCATGGTGAGTGCGAACATCTATCCTATTCAGGACGAAAGTACCTTTGTGGAGAGAGAAGAAAACTATGAGATCTATCAAGAGATCTATGGTGATCCGATCTACGACATATATGAAGACGATGTCCATGTTATTGACTTTGTCTTCAAAGAGTGATCTTTTGAAATTATATCCGTGCAAAGTTAGGGCGGGATAATACCGATGAAAATTTTCTTCATAATCTTGATAATCAGATGCATGCAAACTTTGTGCGAAAACATATTTGTGAAGATTCAAGCTACACACAGATCCTTGCAAAAATTATGCAAAATCAAATTTCTGAAAATTTTCTACAGAATACGGGACGTGCAAAATTCGTGCAGATTTATACAATTCTGGTTTCAAGAACACGATTGAAGATTCGAGGACGAGTTTTCTTAGAAGATGTTTCGGAATTAAAAACCATGGTCAAAATTCGAGGACGAATCTTCTCTAACCCGGAGAGAATGATGCAGATATGTATTTGAAATATTTCCAAATATCTTATTATTTATTTTATTAATTAGGATAATTACCATTTATTTGTATTATCTTTATTTTAATAGTTTTCCTAGTATAATTAGGATTAGGGTTTTCATAGCTTTTATGTTTTCATATAAATAGACTTTTAAGCATATGATTTTATTCAGACTTTGATAATTAATAAACTAGTTGTTGCTTTATACCTTGTTCGATTTGATTAAATTCATCAAGCAGGAAGTTGGTCTCCAGAAGCTATCGAAAGAAACTCTTGATCGATCCAAGAACAAGTCTCTAAGAACCCTAAGGTTCCTTGATCGACCGTTCACCATATTTTTCCGCTACATCAACCTTCCTGCGAGATACGACCACTTTGCCCCGTGATTGGTCGAGCTCTCTTGTCGCGGTATACTTGTATGCCTTCAGTGGAGGGGTAGGAATTTTGTTGGCTACAGCCTTAGAAGATTCAAGATAAACCATCAACTCCTTCGTGTAATCCTCTAAATCAATATCTCCATGTAGCTTACCATAGTTCCTCATAGCTTCCCGGAAGTCAGTTGTAGCTTCAAACAAAAAGTCACAGATGTACTGCCATACCTCAACAAGATACCCACATTTTCCAAGAACATCTAAAAGACCCTTGTAATGTTTTGTCGTTGGAGTAATCCCAAACTCGTATTCCTTCGAATCAAAAATGCAAAATACTTCTTTTGCTCCACCCACAGTAGCACAAGCCATGAAAACAGTAACGAACGTCTCCTCGTTCGGCTTCAACCCTTGTTTAGCCATCTCCTCAAACAGTTGCAAGTTGCAACGTTTCATCTACAATTCCGTTAGCACTGTACACACGCATCATCAGACGCCAAGAATCCATATCTTTTGCAGCCATGTGGTCAAACACTCTCTTAGCATCAGTGACACTACTACACTCCCAGAACTTACAAATCCCCACATTGTTCAGTTTCAGATCACTTCTAAAGCCAGACCGCATGAAATGGTTGTTATGAGAAGTTTTCTGAACACTTTGATTCCGATAATTGGCCTAATTGTAACCAGCTCCGCTGTGATGAGGAACATGTTCGCTGTTTCTGTAACCACCCTTTGAGGTATCTGGGGATTCATATGATTAAGGTTATACCTCTGATTTTGCCGAGATCTCTAATCAGTGCTCGTCTGATTCTGAAAAGGCTGAGAATCCAACCCCGGAGATGGATGCTGCCATTTTGGTGCGGATAAGAAGAGACGGACTGCTGATTTTGGCGATAGTCACTCGTGGTGGCGGATGTGCTCAGGTTTTTGCTCAAAACTGAGTTTACGGCAAAGGTTTTGGTCCTGGAGGCGCGTTGAGAGGATAGATGAGGAGAAGAGGAGCGTACCTAAAGCAAAGAACCTATTGCGAGAATCTTCTGGGTTCGTGAGCATCAAATCACCATTAGAGAAGAGATTTCTTTGAAATTTTATGGAGAAGAAATGGTGAAAAGGTAAAACCTTGCAACAACCAAAACCTTAGTTAATTGGGGATAAGGATAGCGCAAATAGAAAACATATATTTACAAAATGATCCTCTAACTCCCAAATATTTGGACACTAATTTAGATGGGTCTCATAGCCTTTAAAAAATCTCAAACAACCATTATCAATCTCTATGGACTTCATATCTGGAAATATTTTTTATTTATCACAATAAGAGTACAAAGAAAATCTTAGTACGAATCTGTGAAGGACGAGTTGCTGGTGTCTATCTAGTGTGGCACCGACGTGTTAACATATGAGAAAACATGATTCCTTGTTCGAGCGTGTCTTACAAGGAAGTCCACTTGTGAGTTACTTGATCTGGATTGAGAAACCACTTTTCCGTCCTGGTAGGATGCTCATAGAGATTTAAACTCATTAATTGCTACTGCCTCCGATAAAATCTGCTACTGCTACTACCTCCGATAAAATCTGCCACTTGTGCCTTTCATTACCTGCTACTTGCCTCCGACAAAATCTGCCATAGAAAATGGCTAATTTTTTTCTGGTTTTGATTTTTCAATTTTTCCTTCAGTGGGTTGAGAGAGGGCATCTGATTCCGAAATCCAGTCTCCCTATCTGGTTTTGGTCTTGAATATAGCCTGACTTGACCGAATATTTTCCAGATATAGATAGGTTCCAGCATTATCCATCCGGTTTGGGATTTCTGCTGAGGTGTAAACTACGAACCAATGGAATGTCGTTCGGGCTTAGGAGGTTCCTGATTTTGGTGATGTCCCATTCCTTTTTCACGGGGTTGATTAGGCCAGACACTCTAAGGGTTGGGTCGAAGTTGTGGTATATCGTAGGAGGCCTGGCAATCTTATCTGGTAACCAAGGGTCTTCCCAAACAAGTGTATGTTCCCCTGTTCCAATTGTATGTCTAAGGCCTTGGTTGACTAGATCCTTCGCCGCCATAATATTTCTCCAGCCATAGGATGGTCTCGAATCTTTTGGTGCTTTGAAGGGGTGGGAATTCCTGAAATACCTTCCTTTAAGGACTCTCGTAAGTAAGGAGTTTGGGTTTTGTTCCAATCGCCCGAGTTGTTTAGCCAATAAGGCTAGATTAAATTCTTCGAGCGACCGAAAATCAATTCCTCCTTCCTTCTTAGTTAGGCATAGTTTGTCCCATGCTATCCAATGCATACCTTTTGAATTAGAGCCAGAGCTCTACCAAAAGTTTGATATTGCACTAGATATTTTTTTGCACAGTCCTTTAGGGAGAAGATAACACGACATAGGGAATGTCGGAATAGCTGATGCAACAGATTTGATCATAACTTCTTTACCAGCTTTAGAAAGACAGTCCAACCTTCTGGTGGAGGTTGTCTTGAACATAAGCAAAAACCTTAGTTTTGGAGCATTGAAGTTTTTTTGGTATGCCTAGGTATTTGCCATTGCTGCTTTCAGTATTGATTCCTAATATGTTCTTCAAATTTTCCATATTTTTTGGAGGCCCTCTTTCTCAAAAGTGATAGTTGATTTATCAAAATTAACCTTTGTCCAGAGGCATTCCCATATGAGTCGAGAACGTTGAGCAAGCTACTAAATTGTTCTGAAGCTGCTTCGCAGAAAAAGAGGTTGTCATCTGCAAATAGGAGATGAGATATCGGAAGACTTGCCTGGGCCACTTTAAGGCCTGTAGTTTGTCCTGAATTTACAGCCGTTCTTATATTTGCTATAAGGATTTCTGTACAAAGGATAAATAGATATGGTGACAGTGGATCACCCTGGAAGGACTTCTGTACAAAGGATAAATAGATATGGTGTAGCCCTCTAGAAGGCGTTATATGGCCCGTATGGGTTCCGCTAATCAGTACACTGTAAGACACTGATCTTCCACATCTCATTATCCATTGGATCCATTTTCCTAGAAAGCCATTTTTCTCATCATAGCTTCTAGGAAATCCCATTCCACTCTATCGTAAGCTTTGATCATGTCTGTTTTGATTGCCATGAACTCATTCTTACATTTATTATTGGTTCTCAGAGCATGGAAGGCTTCCTGTGCTAGGAGGATTTTATCTGCGATAGCAGATTGAGTTTCCGAAATAATCTTCTGCAAAAACCGTCGCAGTCTCTGACATAGCACTTTAGATATAATTTTGTAGCACACATTACAGAGACTAATGGGTCGGAAGTTAGTCATATCTCATGGCCGCTTGGTTTTCGGAATTATACAGATGTTTGTCTTGTTTAATTGCTGATCGAAAGAATCAAAATTGAAAAATTGTTGAACCATCTCGATCATCTGGGGGCCGATGGTTTTCCAATATTTCTGATAAAAGGTGTTGTCATTCCATCGGACCCTGGAGCTTTCTCAGGATGGATAGAGAAAACCACCTTTTTAATTTCACAGGTGATATATTTTTACACAGGCTCTCATTCATTTCCGGAGAGATAGATATTTCCAAGTAGTTAAGCGATACTTCGATATCAGAGGCTGTAGATGTTGCAAAGAGTTCACTAAAAACTCCACATAAATTCTTTTATTTTTTCTCTCATTTTCACACCATACTCCTCTGCTATCGTTTAAACCACTGATATGGTTTCGTGCACGTCGATGCTTGGTTGCTGCATGATAGAATTTCGTATTACGTTCGCCTTTTTAACCAGAGATTTCTAATTTTTTGTTTCCAAAAAGCTCCATCTTCTTCGTATGCTTTTCAGCTGGTTTTGTATCGAGGATACTCAGCTGCCAATAAAGACTGGTCCACTTGAATTCTATCAAGTTTATCTTTAAGTTCTTTGAGAATCTTTTGGGTATTGTAATTCTCCTCTCTACGCCAACGAGCAATAGTCGAGCGACACTTCTTGATCCTGTCATGGAGAGAAATATCATTGTTGTTCTCATTATCTATCCATCCTTCGCGAACGATATTTTGAACCCATTTTTGGACATCCAACGTTTATCAAAACAAAATTTCTTCCAACCTTTTCTCTTACGGTTGGAGAGCTGAGTGATAACAGGCCGATGATCAGATCCCATAAACCAGAGGTATTGGGACGATGAGCTTGAGAATAAGCTGAACCATTCAGCGTTCCCCATTGCTCTATCGAGTCTACATCTTACAAGATAGTTATGTCTTCTTCGTACCCATGATAAACAGTCACCCGAATAAGGCAGCTCGATCATCCCACAGTTTTGTTGCATGAGTCGAAAGTCTAAAAAAAGAACTTTCACTCTGGATCCAGCCTCCCAACTTCTCATGGTTACCATTGATTTTATTAAAATCGCCAACCATGAATCACACATTGGAGTGTGAAATACTTATTCTAGCAAGTTGCTCCCATACATGTTGTCTTTGATTAATGACAGGATCTCCGTAAACGAAAGAGATGAAAATCTTATTGCCATCAATTGTTGCGGATACATCAATGACTCTGTTATTGGAAGATAAGACTTCAACATGGAATCCAGAAAAAGTAAAAAGGGCTAAACCGCCACTAAGGCCAGAAGGCTCAACAGTAAAAATAAAATCATAACCAAACTCAACTTGGAGATCTTGTAGAAAATTTCTCTTATTCTTATTTTCCATCAAGAACATAATACCTGGAAAGAACTTTCGACGGATCTCCCTCAGGTGACGAATTGCCAATAAACTACCAGCTCCTTGGCAATTCCAGCTTAAAATCATATCGGATTAGCCGGTGGGATCTCATCAACCACCAGCTTTTTTGGTTCCTCCTTCTATTCCGTTGACCGGGCCCACAGTAGGAGGCAGTGGGAGTGATCCGCGCTCACGTTTGTTTTGGTTGTCGTTCAACCTCTTCTTTGGAGATTCTTCATAAGAGACTGCTTGTCTCTTCCTTGAGTTGTAGGTACGGTAAGGGCTCCTAGCAATTTTTTTCTTTGCTTGGAGAGCTGCATGAGTTCGTGGTCCAAGCCGGCTCTGGAAATATTTAAAACTCCCTTAATGAACTAACTAGAAAATTTAAGAAAAAAAATTGGACCCACAATTTTTTTGATCAACATTTATGTCGTCTTCATCTTTACTATCAGACTTCCTTTGCCATACTACCCTTTTGCTCGTCGTGTATAGCGAGGAAATTAGGCACCGACGTGTTGAAGATGAATCTTCCAAGTGTGCTTACCAACCTACGCTCAAGACGTGCATCCGTTTCAGTTCAATCACCATCAGCTCTATGTGCGGCAGTTGAAACGACCCGCTCTTGGAGTATTTTTAAATTCGAAAGAAATAACTCGCGACAGGTTTAGTTCTACAATGAGCATATTTTTCTAAGTGTGGAAACACTTGTATACATGAGGGTTGGAAGAATGAGCCACATTTTTGACTAAGTGTCAGATGTTCGGTAAACACATAGAGCGATCAAAGTCTAAGCAAGGGAATTACAGACTGCCAGTTTAACTATGGAAAGTTTGGCTGTCGGAGAATGCGGGTTCCAAGTAAGGACAAGTTTGATCAGGTGCAACTCACGAGATTATACAAAAATAAGGTCGGGTCTACGGGAGTCATATAAGGCAATAAGCGTAGATATTCTTGGACCCATTGATGATAAGTTTGACCAAGCTAAATAAGGAAACAACACTTAATGGTCGTCTTGGTTAGCAAGTCCTGAAATAAGTATAAAAGGAGACCTCAAGCCTTCATTTCTCACGGAACTCATAAACAAGAATTAGAGAGAAGCCAGAGCATGAACGAATTTCTAGAGAGAAGATTTCGAGAAGAAGGATCGAACAAGGAGGATCCTAGGAGTTCTTCGCCAAGAAACGCATGAAGGTTCAGAGTCTTCGATCTTTTAAGATCAACCGAGGTGAGGGCGTGATTTGTGGCAACTTAGTATTTAGTATTTTTATCATAGTTGGATTGTCAGGATGAAGATTATGCTTTAGAGGAATTGTTTATGGAAAATTTGTTCTTCGTTCTACGAGATAGTTCTCAAGGATCAAAGAACGTTCATATAGTCATAGGATATTTGCATGATAGATTGCGTGAAATGATGTTATGTTTAATTGAGATGTTTATGTGAAATAATTACATTTGATCCGATAAGAATTGGAATGTTAGGTTGAAAATGTTATAGAAACGAATTGAGAATTGAAGTAATTAAGGAAAGTACGAGATTAGAAGAACGTGATTAAGCTAAGGAAGAAAAATATGTTTTGGCTTCGGGCCGTAAAGATGTTATGATCATGTTTTGGCTTCGGGCCGTGTATGTTGGCTTTGGGCGTTATGGACCTTCGGGTCGCAGGTTGGCTTCGGCCACAGGTTGGCTACGGCCGTAATGGACCTGACGGGTCGCAGGTTTGGCTTCGGCCGCAGGTTTGGCTACGGCCGCAGGTTTGGCTTCGGCCGCAGGTTTGGCTTCGGCCGCAGGTTTGGCTACGGCCACAGGTTTGGCTTCGGCCGCAGGTTTGGCTTCGGCCGCAGGTTTGGCTTCGGCCGCAGGTTTGGCTTCGGCCGCAGGTTTGGCTACGGCCGCAGGTTCGGCTATGGCCGCAGGTTGATGGACCTTCGGGTCAGAATGTTAGGAAATACTAAAGTAAAGGAATGATAGAACCGGATGTTAGGTTGTTAGTTTTTGAATGCATGAAAACGAATAAGTGATAGGAAAGAAAATTGGCTAAGTAAGAATGATAGAAACGAATTGATAGGTTGATAGATTGGAAATTGCTAGGTTGTTAGAATGGAATATGGAATTTGATTGCTTGATTATTGAGTTGCATGTGGGCGGTTTTGAGCGTCCTCACTGAGTAATTTTGTATACTCATGCCTCCTTTTGCGGATGTAGGTAAGGTTGATTGTGTGGACCGGAGCGTGGGACGTTGAAGACCATCGGGGCAGGGTATTTTGAACATGGGTAATGTTTGGGAAGTTTTATAAAGATCTTTACTTAGAATTTTCAACGTGTTTTTCAAAGATTTCCAGGTTGCGGTGTTTCATTTGGTATCAGAGCGGGGTAGTCCAATAAGTTTTGTGTTGGCTGGCCGCTTTTCAAAAATTGGATTTGTGGGTAAGGGTTGAAAGAAACTGATGGTCTATGTCTGGCGCGAAGGATGTGTGGTATGATGTTTCTAGGGTATATCTTAGTATGTGTTTATGATTGGATTTCTTAGCAAATGGCTAAGCGAAATTGTGTTCGATAGTTGCAGGAAGTTAGTGCGAACTAACTTACGTCTTGTTAAAGATGAAAAAGTGTCGTCGATCGGGTTTTTCATAAAGTAGGCAATTTGGGTATCGGGTTTGTTCGGTCAGCAGGAATAAATTTTCTTAAAGTCGTGTGCGATGAATCAAGATATGTCAGCTTTAGGGAAGGAGTGGATACGATGGTAGAAAGTATGAAGCAATAGGCGATATGGATATTTGGTTGAGTAACTGGAAAGCTAGGATTGTGAGAGTTGCTAAGTTAATTCATGGAAATGAAGGAAGTTAATGTCCCATGGAATTATGAAGTGTTGAATGTTCGTGGGTGGTGTAGCACACTTGCTGGAAGCTTAATGGGTCGATGAAAGTGCGACAAGAACGCGCGTGTGGTTAGTAGAACGTGGCACTGGGGGTTCACAAGGTGGACATAAGGATGGAGTTAATCCGCTTGTTAGTGGTGTGGTGGTGAATGCCAAACTTTGTTCGATTTTGGGTGTCGCATTCTTTGTGTGGCAGGAAATCGCCCAACATTGGTCACATAAGAATGATTTCGAGGACGAGATCAGATTTGGTCGTGCAGCATAAATGGTGATTTTCAAGTCGCATGTCATTTATCAAGATGTTTCAATGCTGGTGTAAAGCGTGGACATGTTAGGTAAATGGTACATAAGAATCCTTAGAATGGACTTATTGCACATTACCGAGCGAACGTGGATTGCAAAATGGGGGAGAGTTCGAACGACCCGCTCTCGGAGTATTTTTAAATTCGAAGGAAATAACTCGCGACAGGTTTAGTTGTACACTGAGCATATTTTTCTAAGTGTGGAAACACTTGTATACATGAGGGTTGGAAGAATGAGCCACATTTTTGACTAAGTGTCGGATGTTCGGTAAACACATATAGCGATCAAAGTCTAAGCAAGGGAATTACAGACTGCCAGTTTAACTATGGAAAGTTTGGCTGTCGGAGAATGCGGGTTCCAAGTAAGACAAGTTTGATCAGGTGCAACTCACGAGATTATACAAAAATAAGGTCGGGTCTACGGGAGTCATATAAGGCAATAAGCGTAGATATTCTTGGATCCATTGATGATAAGTTTGACCAAGCTAAATAAAGAAACAACACTTAATGGCCGGCTTGGTGAGCAAGTCCTGAAATAAGTATAAAAGGAGACCTCAAGCCTTCATTTCTCACGGAACTCATAAACAAGAATTAGAGAGAAGCCAGAGGATGAACGAAGTTCTAGAGAGAAGATTTCGAGAAGAAGGATCGAACAAGGAGGATCCGAGGAGTTCTTCGCCAAGAAACGCATGAAGGTTCAGAGTCTTCGATCTTTTAAGATCAACCGAGGTGAGGGCGTGATTCATGGCAACTTAATATTTAGTATTTAATCATAGTTGGATGGTTAGGATGAAGATTATGCGTTAGAGGAATTATTTATGGAAAATTTGTTCTTCGTTCTACGAGATAGTTCTCAAGGATCAAAGAACGTTCATACATTCATAGGATATTTGCATGATAGATTGCGTGAAATGATGTTATGTTTAATTGAGATGTTTACGTGAAATACTTAGATTTGATCCGACAAGAATTGGAATGTTAGGTTGAAAATGTTATAGAAACGGATTGAGAATTGAAGTAATTAAGGAAAGTACGAGATTAGAAGAACGTGATTAAGCTAAGGAAGAAAAATATGTTTTGGCTTCGGGCCGTAAAGATGTTATGATCATGTTTTGGCTTCGGGCCGTGTATGTTGGCTTCGGCCGTTATGGACCTTCGGGTCACAGGTTGGCTACGGCCGTAATGGACCGACGGGTCGCAGGTTTGGCTTCGGCCACAGGTTTGGCTACGGCCGCAGGTTTGGCTTCGGCCGCAGGTTTGGCTTCGGCCGCAGGTTTGGCTACGGCCGCAGGTTTGGCTTCGGCCGCAGGTTTGGCTACGGCCGCAGGTTTGGCTACGGCCGCAGGTTTGGCTACGGCCGCAGGTTCGGCTATGGCCGCAGGTTGATGGACCTTCGGGTCAGAATGTTAGGAAATGCTAAAGTAAAGGAATGATAGAACCAGATGTTAGGTTGTTAGTTTTTGAATGCATGAAAACAAATAAGTAATAGGAAAGAAAATTGGCTAAGTAAGAAATGATAGAAACGAATTGCTAGGTTGATAGATTGGAAATTGCTAGGTTGTTAGAATGGAATATGGAATTTGATTGCTTGATTATTGATTTGCATGTGGACTGTTTTGAACATCCTCACTGAGTAATTTTGTATACTCATGCCTCCTTTTGCGGATGCAGGTAAGGTTGATTGTGTGGACCGGAGCGCGGGACTATGAAGACCATCGAGACAAGGTATTTTGAACATGGGTAATGTTTGGGAAGTTTTATAAAGATCTTTACTTAGAATTTTCAACGTGTTTTTCAAAGATTTCCGGGTTGGGGTGTTTCACAGCTTCCCCGCCTCACATTTCTTCTCTTGTCATCTTGGATCTTCCACCATAAGATTTACTATATTTCTACCGTCAAGTGCGATCAGTCATTATGAAAGATCTCATGACAAAACAATTTCAACGGAAAGAAACGGGAACTGTAACATCCCGAGTTGTGATATGTGGAAAGGCTTAAGAGAATTGATTTGGCTACCTATGTCACCAAAGTTGACTTACCTTTTCCGTCACACATCCGTTTAGAACTCTAGAGTTAAGCGTGCTTGGGTGAAAGGATGGGTGACCTATGGGGAAGTGATTCGCGATACCGTGTAAGTGAGGCCAAAGCACGGGGAAAGGTCGGGTGGTGATTGTAGGGTCAGTAAACAATGATTTCGAAACTTTGGAAAAAAAAATAACGCACCAACCGTTGGAACGGGGATGGGGCCCACGGGCCGAGAGAGTGGACGTGGGTGGCCCATTAGCTGTGGGCGGTCGGGGCGTTACAAGTGGTATCAGAGCTGGTTAGCCATCTCAGTTCTGACCTGAGAGGCGTCTTGAGACCTGTCTGGGGCGCAACGAGGGCGTTGCGTTCTTTGTGAGGGGGTGAATTGTAACATCCCGAGTTGTGATATGTGGAAAGGAAAAGAGAATTGATTTGGCTACCTATGTCACCAAAGTTGACTTACCTTTTCCGTCACACATCCTGTTTAGAACTCTAGAGTTAAGCGTGCTTGGGCTGGAGTAGTGAAAGGACGGGTGACCTATCGGGAAGTGATTCACGATACCGTGTAAGTGAGGCCAAAGCACGGGGAAAGGTCGGGTGGTGATTGTAGGGTCAGTAAACAATGATTTTGAGCCTTGGAAAATTAACGACCGACCGTCGGATGGGATGGGGCCCACGGGCCGAGAGAACGGGCGTGGGTGGCCCATTAGCCGTGGGCGGGTCAGGGTGTTACAGAAACAGTTACGGTATTGATGGGTAAATGAGAGATTTAGGAAAAGAAGTTTTGCTGAGGATAGTAGCCATGTAAACCATTAAAGGTTCTCTGTGCCATGGCTGCTTGAATTGGATTGATGAAGAGCTTTGATAGATTTAAAAGTAATTAAAGGACGTCTATGCAAATACTCATGTACGTGAACACTAATGAATAATTAAAGTATCCCCTAAATATCATTTGAGAACTGATTTTTCAACTTTGCTTATGTGTCTTCTCTACAAATAACTTCACTAAAAAGATGATATGGTGTACTAACATTTATATTTTATGCCTAAATTTGACATGGACTTTTGCATTTAATACTAATTTATATTTTTGGATTTTTTTAAAAAAATATGTTAATAACTCAAACACCATCACTAAATTAAACCTATTTAAATATAACATTAAAATAAAAATATCACAAAATTTTGAAAATTTATTTCATTCTATTTTTAATAATTATATAATTTCTTACTTCAACATTATGTGCAATTGTTTAACTTCTAACAAAATATCCTCTTAATTTTATACAATTTGATTTTAACCAAAAGAGGTAGATACAAAAATCTACCCAAAATTATAATGTTAATATTTATATATACATATGTATTTTAAAATAACCAAATTTATTTATTTTATCTTAATTATTTTATCTTAATTATTCTGGTTTAACTAAATCAAAATTTAAATGTACTTATTTCTATACAAATAATAAAATTTAGAACATTAAAAATATTTTTAAATATAATTTTATTTTTGCATGTACATAGCTTAAGAAGTTCCACAAAAAGAGGCATCATATTACCTTTTCTTTTTGTATACAATATTCTTGTCTTGTGTCAACATTATGCATCTAAAGAACGTTAGGTACGAAGATGATTCGACTATGGAGACTCTAATATCGAGCTATCAAGTTATCGAAGAGTTCACCATATTAGTTGATATCCCACTGAATTTTTGGAAGTCTGTGTTCGTTCTCAGTCACTAAAAAGCTTAAAAATGAGTTATGAACGTGACACTTATCATTACAGTCATGATTTTGCAATTGATGCTCCAGAACTTGAGTGTATGATTATGCAAACAAAAATTCAGATATCGTGCTTAGAGACAACTCATGATACATGTTTTATTTGTAAGTTGTCTTTGTTCTGGCAGGAGTAATTATTTCATATTGAGTTCAAAGTTGCTGTCAGTAAATCGTTTTCGTGCATGGAAAAGACAGTTTGGTGATGTTAGTCCTCTTGAAATCGTTGTCGTGCATGGAAAAGACCCAGAAAAGCTTTCTTGTGAGCTAAGGATTACACCAAGTTAGGGTGCATGTACATAGCTTAAGAAGTTCCACAAAGAGAGGCAACATATTGTCTTTTCTTTCGGTATACAATATTCTTGCTTTGTGTCAACATTATGCATATAAAGAAAGTCGTACGAAGATGATTTGACTATGGAGATTTTAATATCGAGTTGTCAAGTTATCGAAGAGTTGACCATATTAGTTGATCCCACTGAATTTTTGGAAATCTGTGTTGTTCCCAGTCACTAAAGAGCTTAAAAATAAGTTGTGAACGTGACTGACGCTTACCATTATTGTCATAATGTTGCAATTGATGCAAATAATCTGTTTTTGGTTTTGAATTATAGATAATAGAACCATTCTTAGGTTTGAAATCTACGTACATCATACCGTAAGTTCCAACATGAATTATTAAAAAGAAATTTATATTATTATGGTTAAGACATTAAACTGAAATTCAAAAACCGATTTAGTAGCAAATGAATGGAAACCGATGCGTATGTTTGAATACGATTTTGCTGCCTTGAGTGATAGGGAAGGTTGATTAACTATAGAATATTTGCATATATTTCATATATTTGGGTTTACGGAAATATATACATCGAAGTGTGCTGATCAAGGAAAAAATATATGACATTTAACTCATATTTTCAGACATATAGCGTGCCTTGCAAACGGTTTTTTTATACCTATATATGTCTCATGTCTCCCATATTTTTTGTCATAACCTAAACACAAAATCTAAGCAAACATAACTCATTCTTTTATAGTGGCTGCGATAACTGCTGTGTCGGATTTGAAATCGTTCAAGTCTATGTGGAAAATTAGGGTGAAGATTAGGTATGAAGATCATACGTTTTTACCATATTGTAGGGAGATTTTGAGTACTTTATCTATGGAAAACTCTTTTATTCAGATGCACTGGAGGTAAAGTGTTATACATTATAATTGGTTTAACCTGTTACACAATTACACTGTTTTCCCAGGTTTGTTTTGTACATTGTTTAAATTTTATTTATTGTAGGGTTCTCTAATGTTGTTTTGAGAGTGAAGGTGAAGCAATGAAATCGACTCCTGCTAAGCGGCGAGGAACAATCGTGTTTAACTTGGAGGAACACGTTGAGGAGAATTTGGTAACAAGGTATCCGTGTTTAGCTCGGATCAAGATTGAAAAGGAGGACAAAAGTGGCTGGAGGAAATGATAATTTGCCAGTCATTTTTACAGAGGCTTTCGCTATGTTTTGGCATTTTTTTATAATGCAATTTTCTTTTTAGTGTTTTTGGGAATATATTTATTGTTTATGCATTTATTCTACAATGTAAACACAATATTAAAACAAAGAGTAACAATAAAAGGAATCTTAAACATAGAGTAAAAATAGAAGAAATCTTAAACTATTGTATTTCTGTACCTAAAGAGATTGATTTGAATGAAGATGATCGGGTTAAGATACTCAATTTTGACATTCCACATGTTTGTGATTTTTATAGAACCACGAAGAAGAAATACAA
Organism: Moricandia moricandioides; assembly: GCA_905132885.1. Lineage (NCBI taxonomy): Eukaryota > Viridiplantae > Streptophyta > Magnoliopsida > Brassicales > Brassicaceae > Moricandia > Moricandia moricandioides. The sequence goes on from CAJHQQ010001056.1 coordinate 93,516, forward strand.
AATCAAGTTCACTGGATCAATTTTGTTTTCAGAGATATAACTAATCAACGGTTGTAACTTTATATGTTTTTGCAAAATTTTATGGTATAAAGAGGGGTCTTTATAATCCTATGTACTCCGTTGGTATGTTAACTATGCTTTACCCTTTCTTAGGTTTTAACCAATGGTACTAAAATCAGAAACTATTTATGGTTACGTAGATCATTGTGAAGCGTTGGTATGTGCAGGAGATCTTATAGCTCACGAGTAAGCCGTACCCACTCACATTTACAATCTTATTCTCTATTCGATGAGTTCTCCTTAATAAATCTCGGGTTTGATTTATTTTTTATGTGACATCTTTTAAATTTTAAAATGTGTTTTTAAGGTGGTTCCAAGAGAGAGAGAGAGAGAGAGAGAGAGAGAGAGAGAGAGAGAGAGAGAGAGAGAGAGAGAGAGAGAGAGAGAGAGGGAGAGAGAGAGAGAGAGGGAGAGAGAGAGAGAGAGGGGGGAGAGAGAGAGAGAGAGAGAGAGATAGAGAGGGAGAGGGAGAGGGAGAGAGAGAGAGAGATGAAACCAATTTATATCCAAATTAAACCGAACTAATATTTAATAGTCCAAAAAATAATGAAACCAATAACCTCATTCTGCGCAAACATATCGTAGTTATAAATATTGGAGAACCTCTTCCTTTATTCATTTTCTCTTTTTAAAGTCGGAAAATACTTTCTTTCTCTGCAAGCTTTCTCTCCCTTCAAACTTTCTTTCTCATTAAACTTTCTCTCTCCGTTAGTGAGAACTCAAGAAATTCTTTTCGTCTTATGGCTTTGGTTCAAAAGTACGTAAAGAAAGGGAAAGACATCACGGTGTACTCCGATCCAGACCCTTAAGACATATCTGGCGGTTCTAGCCCCGTTGCTGATATGGTTAGAAACGAATAACAATTTCCACATAGCTAACGAGATAAAAAAAAATGTGGATTCCATCGTTCCCTTCTTGATTATGGCCACATATTCCCACTGATTAGCCTCATACACATCAACTGTTCATTAAGAAATTACATTCCTAGCCAGGAATTGATCATACCTTTGTTTGGTAGCCGCAGATTTCAGTTTTGGGGGAATTAGCCACATTTCAATACTCTATGTCTAAATTTTTTAAATTTATTAGTTCATGGTGTTTTAAGCATGATGTAAATATTCGCTTATGAATAAACAGGGAGATACAAGTTCATAGGGGAATTGGCCATTTTTCCTATTGAGGTAACTACTTGAACTGATCTTGTCATGTCATATTATTGTTAACCATCTTCCATACATAAGAATCATTGGATAACATGTGTTAATCAGATGCTACCAAGTAGGCAAAAGCATAGGAGGGACAACCTGCTCCCCATGCCGGAGCTTACTATTGTCAATATGTCATATGTTTGGCCCAATGGGCCTTAGTGTCGAAGTGTCAATCGGGGATTCTCTCTCTCCACTTATTCTCAAAAAAATACAATTTTCTTGCAAACGCCATCGCCACTTTCCTTCCGATCAAGTTCGTCGGCGTCTATAATCAGGTAATCGAAGTTTCCTTATCGACTCGATTCTTAATTTCATCGATCTGTTGATTCATTCATTCAGTTTCAATCAAACAAAAACCCTAAATTAGTTTACGAGATTAGGGTTTCGGAATTCACCAATTTGGGCAATCCGAATTTGATTTTGCAGTCGATTCAGCGTTAACGATGGGAGGCCACGGTGGTTTGAACATCCTTCCGCAGAAGCGGTGGAACGTCTACAACTTCGACAATAGAGAGAAAGTCCGCAAAGACGAGGAAGCCGCCGCTAAGGAAGAGCAGATCAAACGCGAGGAAGCTAGGAAACGAGACGCCCAGTCTCGTCTCGAGGTGCTTCGCAACGTCCGAGGCTTAGCTCCTCTCAAACGACCTTCTCCCGAGGCAGAGAAGGGTAAAGACGCCGCTCCTGCTGCTGCTTCAACCTCCACGACGGCTGTGAAGATTACTGAACCCGAGGAGCCTAAGACGGGTCACATCAATCTATTCGAAGGGATTAAGATCTTCGATCCCATCGAGTTGCCGAAGAAGGATGATAAGCCTGACGAAGAGGAAGATCACAGAAGGAAAAAGATGAGGAAAGAAGCTGCTGCAACTGCTAGAGCCTCTGCCAAGGATGCTGCAGCGAGAGCTGGGGATCCAGATGAAGAGAAGTATAGGTTGGGGTATGGTGTTGCTGGTAAAGGTGTGAAGCTTCCTTGGTACGTTGAGAACAAACGTAAGTATGAAGATAGAGTTGGTGAGGAGGATTATGATGGTGGATATATAAGTGAATCTAAGAAGACGAGTGGGAAGAAGAGCTTGAAGGAGCTAAGAGAAGAGAGGTTGAAGAGGGAGAGGGTTGAGAAGGAAAGAGAGAGAGCCCTTTTCATGAAACAGAGCCAGAAAAGTGGTGGCTTTTCACGGAGGTGAGGAAGCTTCTTTTTTTTTTCCACCAAGTGTTACCCTTTTGAAGGTATAATATATATTAAATTCACACTTCATTATCAAATTAGTATCCAAACTTAATGCTTGTACTTCATTTGTGTTGATAGAGTCATGGTAGATTGTTTATCTGAGTTTCCAGGAATCAGTAGTTTATCAGTTCCTAGCATGGTTGTTTGTTAGTTTTATTGTAGCGTTTAGACTTTGAAGTTGAAACTTATGTGTGTGATATGTACACTTGTTTCAGTATTGAGTTTGAGAACTGTTTTGGTAGCTGATAGTCTCATTGGTTCAAACTAGAACAGAACATCGGACTTATAGTCATCTCAGAAGAATAGTTAGATTGTGAAATTGTGTAGGCGGTGATTGAATGACATGCATGCGAGTAAAGAAGATTCGATGTTTCACATTTTAAAAGTCTATTAGCCCATCTATCAATATGTGTATAGATGTTTCAACAGATCGAAAAATGAAAAAGTAGACCTTAATTTGTTGTTTAGTACTCCATTTATGCTGATAGAACCATGTTAAGATAATCTAGAGTGCGTTTTGTAGACATGACAGTCTATTGTCGTGTCCACAGAGGGGCGTACACAGCTAGTTTTTTTCATGTTTGTTTCTCTAAGTCTGTACAAGAGGTGTGGTGCAGATAACACATTACTGTTTGTCCAACATATCATTTTCACTACCAACTTAAAATCACTACTTTTGCTACTGTGACACAAGCGGCTTTGAGAGTCATCGTTGTAGAACAAGTATTAGCTTATTTAAGCATTGAGTATTTGGGCTTAGAAACATATTTTGGTAGCTGAAATCCCATTGGTTCTAACTTGAATATGCACACACCAAACTTATAGTCACCAGGAAGAAGAGTATAAATAAATTAGTTTGTGAAGTGCATGCAGGCGGTAATTAAATCACAATGATGTCAAAGAAGATGGAAAGGGGACGTGTTGCAGAGAGTTTCGAGGATAGTTTCACATTATGTAAGCCTCTTTTTGTCATTTGTCCATGTATATAGAGAGATGTTTCAACACATAGATAAGTGGAAATGTGTGGTGAGTTTATTGGTGTTTCCTTTTATTATTTGCTTCCTGCTCAAAGAGTGCGTGCCCTCAAAATTTCAGTGTACTCGTTGCAAAAATATATTGTAAATATTCTTTACAATTTGATAGACATGAGGAATGATAGTTATTACTTATTAGGGTCAAAACTTATTATTAGGGCTTCTTTCACAATTGATCTAAAACTTGAATTTTCTAGACATTATTTACATAGTAATTTGACACATGTTCACTCTATATTTATTTTTACTAAAAAAATATGATATGAAATGCTAGAAATGATTATATGGTTTAATGGTTTATTTTTAATGTGACATGAACTATTACATTTAGTGTTGATTTTTATTTTTGGTAAACTATTTAGAATATGGTAATAGTTCACCGTATTAAAATAAATATATTAAAATATGACATTAAATAATATAATAGTAAAAAATATAAAATATATTACAAATTTTAGTATTATTAAGCTTATTTTTTTATTCATACAATTTATTATTAAATAAGATTTCCATACATTTTAATATCATTTTTTTTTGTTATCAATAAATTTTAGATATCGAAAAGCTTTAGGTTCAGTAAAAACCGCATGCCTAGGAAAGAGGGTAGAGAAAGCCAGTCCAAAGCTTACTTTACTATCTGAGATCATCATTAACTAGAGAAACCCAAGTGGGTTTTTCTTTTTTCTAGTTAAAAATAAAAATAAAAAATGAACCAATCGCGGATCGTCATCTGTCAATGAGATCCGCAAACAGTGTTAAAACTACCATTTGATCGGCTCTTATTTGGTACTTTTGGCAACCAGGTTTTTAAAAAAAAGTGAATCCCACCATGGGACCCACCATTAAAAAACCATGGAGTATGCTGCCATAAAGATGCTCTGATACGTTAGGAGTAGAACTCAGTATGCCTTTATCACACAAAAATCATTCTCAATATCCTTCACTTATTTTCAATACCCTTTTCATTTAAGTCTTCCAAATACACCCTTCTTTTATCTTTTCTTTTAACTTCTTTTTTCATTTCCTTAGCTTTTTTTATGTGGGTGAGTGGGTCCAGTTGTTGTTTTTTTTCTATTTCTTTTATATTTATACTAATGTTTTCTTTTGTTTGGAAAGCGACAGATCCTTGTATAATAAACAAAAGGCGACAGATCCTTGTATAATAAACAAAAGGCGACAAATCTTTTCTATAAGTCTCAATCCTTTTTGTTTTTATTATTATTTAATCTTTTAAACTTATTTTTATGCAACAAAAACTATTCTCAAAAAGAAATGAAACTAATTATAAACTGATATTTTAGTTACTAATTAATTTAATTTAATAAACTGTTTTATGGATTAATTTTTCATTTTTTCCCAAATTCATTTTTTCAATATTGCTGAATTTTGAAACCAACTCAGATTTAAAATGCCATATTTCAATTCTTTCATTATTTTTATGTTTATAGTTAAATTAATTTTTTATCTAATATGTAAAACAATTTATGTATTATTTTATGTCAATTTAAAATTTCATAATATATTAAGTTTTAATATTTTCATTATATTATTGAATATGTTTGTTATATCAATTAACTTAATTTTGTAATATCTTCCTATATATTAATTGAGAAATTATTTTAGTGACTTTTGCTTATGGATCTATCATTAATGAAGTCTTTAAAAAATTATTATAATTTGATTGATCGATGATTTTTAATTATTTAATTAGATCTAAATTAAGATTCAATTCTATAACAAATTAATATCAGTTATCAAATAATAAATAATGTTACAAACAATAATTTCTGTGAGAGTTTTGCAACTATAAAATGTTTTGAATTTAAGTCAATTACACCATAGTATAGTAAATAAAGTAATGTGATGAATGAAAATGGATTCTAAGATGTGTATGTGATTGATTGATTGTGTGGTTTATGTTAATATTTACAGAAAGATAGAATTATTTGGCAAGAATATGTAAGTAAATAAAGAAATCATTAGCAATAAAATGTGATGAAAATAAAGAAATGATAAAAATAAAAATACAAAAAAGTTAAATATTATACATAATATGTGTTGGAGAAGTTAATGTGATAATTGCAGATGTAAATTATTATTTTTGGATATTACCAAAATGACTATTATTACTAAGTATGATAATATAGTAAATTGGAAATAAAATGTAAATTTAATGGTTTAGTGCACAATATATTCTCTAGACATTATTTGCAAACTGATTTTGACACATATCCTCATTACAATCATTTTCACTAAATAAGTGTGACATGACATACTAAAAAGATGACATAGTTTATAGTTTAATGTGACATAGATGATTACATTTAATGCTGATTTATATTTTTATAGTATTAAAAAATATAGTAGTAAATTATACATCATCATTAAAGTAAATCTATCAAATATGAAATTATATAATATTATATAACAATATTTCATAAATTCTGTTATATTATTTCTAGTTTTATAATTATACAATCTTGCTACCAAAAAATATTTTCAAATTTTCTATGATTTAAAAAAAAATTATGTGTGTGTACGAGACACATGAAGTATTTGAAAAGACGATAATGTTAAAAATGTCATATAAATAGATGAATATGTGTATGGACTCATGTATGAATGGTTTGAATGTAGAAATAGTTCTGGATAACTTATTTTGCGGTTTTAACTATTAGAATTGCTAGTTTTATTATGTGTAATTTGGATTACTAGTATTACTTGTTTTATTATGTGTAATTTGGACTACTAAAAATACTGGTTTTATGAGGTGTAATTTGAATTTCTAGGATTACTAGTTTTATTATATGTAATGTAAAATACATATATATATTACTTGAAATATGTATTTTTAATATATAAAACTCATATATTTTGTATTTTACATTATGTATATAATAAATATGTAGATTTGGACTATTTTGATGATTATTTACTATAATTTAAGGGAAACTTATCATTTTCAAAATATTTCCTTAACTTTCATTGTTAGTGTGTGAATAGTGAGACTATAGTAACGAGAATTAAGCGTATTTCTGGTAAATTGTTTATGTAATATTTTTTCATAATAGCAACAATTGTGTAAAAGCATTTGTTCAACTATAAAAACTTGCTTTTATTATAGTTTTACTAATAAAATTCAAAATTTGCCAAAGTATTACTATGTGTAAGATAGTATTATTACTACCATGAAGATTACTATGTATTATTAAGTGTAACTATATGTATATGATGGTTACACGTTTTATATGTGTAACTTTTTTATTATTACTTATCTCATGATGTTTTACATGTGTTATATGTATGATGGTTACACGTTTTATATGTGTAATTTTTTTATTATTACTTATCTCATGATGTTTTACATGTGTTATATGTTTTTGGTATATCTTTTTACAGTGTTTTTTAAAGAGAAAATGTATTGATCAAAGATTTGAGAGTATTTTTTTCTTTCAAATCTTTTATTATTGTATCTATCATTTATAAATATATGAAATCTAAACTTATTGAATTATAAATTTATATAGATTTTTTCAAATTCCATCTTATTGAAAATATAGATTTTGTCAATAAAGTCTATTGAATGATATTTGCTGGAGTTGGCTGTCTAAAACCCCCTGTAAATATAATCACCCTATCTATTCCCCCTCAACTACCAAGCTCATGACAAATCCACCCAAACTTATGATTTCTCTTTAGATTTTCCCCTAAAGTTTTAATTCCCTCTCTCTAATTCAATCTCAAAATCGAGACTAAAGAGAAATTAACTCAGTTATATAGTTAGTAGTTGCCCATTAGGAAAGAACCCGACTCGACATTAAAAAAGAATCCGACCTAAAATTTATTTTAAAAACCCAAATCGATTTGGGATTTTTATTAGGGTTAGTGTATCTTCTTCACTCAATGACACAAAGAGACCCCGAAGAAAAACTAGAGAGAGAGAGAGAGAGAGAGAGAGAGAGAGAGAAGTGTCTCTTTGTCTCTATATCTCTCTGTCGTTGAGAGAAGAAGATAGACTAACCTAATAAAAATCCCAAATCGATTTGGGTTTTTTGAAAAAAAATCGGGTCGAGTTCTTTTTAATTGTCGGATCGAGTTCTTCCCTAATGGGCAATCGCTAATTACATAACTCAATTAATTTCTCTTTAGTCTCGATTTTGAAAATGAATTAGAGAGGGGAGAATAAAAACTTTAGGAGAAGATTTAAAGAGAAATCATAAGTGTGAGTGGATTTGTCATGAGCTTGGTAGTTGAGGGGGGAATAGATATAGTGATTATATTTAGAGAGGGTTTTAGGCAGTCAACCCTATTTGCTGAGAATTAGAAGATATTTTGTAGTGCAATGAATCTAAATACTAATTCCTGTAAGGTATTTGAAACTTTTAAAAAATTGTACTTCATATTTTTAAAACGAAAATCAAATGTTTGAAATGAAAAATAAAATAAAAAATATTTGAAAATTGATTTTTTAAGAAACTCTTATATATTTTATATATTTCATAAAATGACAAAATATCAAACTATAATAATCAAAAAATAAAAATATTATTTTAAATAAATATTTAAATTTAAAAGGTTTTTTCAAAAACTCTAAAATAAATATTTAAACTTATACAATTTTTTTAAAAAAATTACTCTAATCTCAAACTTTCTTGGGTTTGCTCAAATCTTAATTTCTCTCAAGTCCTTAATAAATAAACCCCCAAGTAAAACCTAGTAAATCTAGTTGTCCAACTAACCCATTTTTGGACATATTAAACCAAATAAATCCAGCTGTTCAAAACTTGTCTTTTGCAACAAATACCAAGTTTAAAACATTTAAAAGCACAAACAAAATATTTGAAGCCTTTGTTTTACGATTCGTTCCTTCAATCTTGATCACTTGTATGTTTGTGTTACAGTTCGGCTTCCACATGAGATGATCCTCAAAGGAAGTCACGAGCTCTCCCCCAAAATTCCACACATTTACATTGCGATTCGTGAATGTTATAAACAGTTATGAACGCATATGGCGTCATGAACTCTGATCTACTACCTTCCATTAGTTCAGCGGTTCCGACCTGTTTTGAAAAATCAGAAACAAACCTTCGTAACAGACATGTAAAACAGAAGTTTCTCATGAACTCTGCTCTACTAACTTCCATTAGTTCTCATTCTCTTGCTTAACGAAGTTTCTCACTGTACGTTCAATGAAATCAACTTTATGCCACAAACAAACAAAAACAAGTAATGAGCATGTATCACTTAAGATATGGCTATCAGAATCAAAAGGAATTTGCATGTTGATTGCCAATACATAGTAAACTAACGAGTATGAAGGCACTAAAATATGTTAAAAACTAACAATAGACTTTTGAATCTTAGTTTAGTTTAAAAAAAACACAAGGTAGAAAGTACACTAATGAGTATGAAGGCACTAAGATCTTCTCAAAACTAGCGATGGACTTAAATCCTAAACAATGATTTTTCACAACTTCTTGTTGGATCAAACGAACTCAATGAAAGAACAAGTGTATCTGAAAGTACTCGGTTTTCTTATTGAATAAACTCAAGCTTACAAAGAACTTAAATATATGAAGTAATAAACGAGATCCTAAAAATATTGAGCCTCCAAGATTATCGGAGGACTTACGATAACAAATTCGAAACAACTCCTACAGACTCGGTTATGATGACTTTATTCTTCACTTCCCGTACTAGACAGAACTTTAGTCACTAATTTCAGCAGTAGCACACAATTAAAGTTAGTAGATGGGTATCATAGATGAATAAAACGCTACTTAGAGTAACATAACAAGAGATTTCAGAGCAGATTAAGATGTTTTATGAAACGACATCTTTAAAATTCCCAACAAATTGTTAACCTTGCTTGAGTTACATTGTTCTCAGATTCAAATAAGAATTTAAAAATCAAAACTTTGACAAAAAGAAACAAAACCCTAGTCTTCATTGGATTCGCAGATCATAACCACATAACAATCATTCACGAGATCAATATGCTATGTACCAGTGTGATAGAACTGACCTGAGATTTGCTCGGTTGGTTTATACATACAGAAAGTGGAAATCGTTGCAAATATAAGGTTACAAACATGGAAGATCAAAACGCGTGCGAGATCGAAGAATCTGATGAGGAAATCAGTTCATCGTCAGAGAGAGCGAGTTTGAAGAAGAAGATATGACCAAATAAGACCCACAATCAAGGAAAATAGGAGTTTAAAGCATTTTTTTTTCATTTTTTTTTAATTCTGTATGGATGGGTGGTTAGTAATAACACTGACCCATTAAGGATATTAGAGTTTTTTAGCCACATTTTCTATTTAAAAGAAAATAAAAACGAAAATATATTTTAATAAGGGGAGAAAGAAGATTTTTTGAAGAGAAGGTGGAGCATCTAATCTATTAAAACTGAAATACAAAGAAAAAATAACCATTGTTTTTACTTAATAATTACAAAAAATGTCATTGATACTATTCTTGCATCCAAACATCTAAACATTAACTATTAACAAGAAAAAAAGAAATTTGGGCTAAGCCCATTAACAACATTTGTCACTAAAATTGAAAATTTCATAAAAAAAAATGTATATGTGTTTATTCATATATATAGAATTAAATTAGTTTTATTTTTTTATTCATATTCATATAAGCTAATCAACTATATTTAAACTATAAAAAAGTTAATAATGTCAATATTTTTTGATATAATCTGAACGTATTCATTTACAATAACAAAATCATGTAATTTTCCATAACAATTTTGGTAACTAAAATACATACTAATATTTATTATAAATGGTTATATATACAAAACAAATACAATGTATTATTCATTTGTACGAATATATCTAATAAGAATAATTTATGTAATTTATAAATTTAAAATTTTTAATCACCATATAATACATATACACAATTATGTCTAGGATGGATCAAATTTCTCAGGTATTTTAGGATATCTGGATTCGGATATGCATTCGTCAGATTCGTAAAACTGTTATCCAGATCTGGATATTCGGGATTAAGATATTCAGACTAAAATCCGAATACACGCGGATATGTGGACTTTTTTTTAATTAAAAACTAACTATTAACCATCTATTAGTCTATTTAAAATTACTATTTAAAAAAACTTTAAGCTCATTCAAATTTAAAATTTTAGTTATTTTATATAAAAGTATATATAATATACATAGATAACTATAATTAAATTTTAAATATTTAATATCTAGATCTGGATACCAGACCTAAATTTTACTATCTGAATTCGTACTTGGATCAGTCGAATCCGTAAATCACTATCAGAATCCCCGAATATTCGTTTTTTGAAGCGGATGAGATCCCAAATCGAATAACGGATATCGAATATTAAGTTTCATTAATATATACAATTATATCAAATAAATTATTTAAAATATTTGATATTCATAAAAGTAACATCCGCGTGGGCAGCCAGATCAAAGGCTAGTGTTGAATTAAACTCCGATACGTTAAAAGAAATACAGTATAAGACGTCCATCTGATTCAATTATTGTACGGGCCTATAATTATCAAAACATTATGTGCTTCGGCTCAATGGGCCAACGAAATGCAATGTCCAGATGCAATTAGTTGCAAAGGTATAGAAAACTTTCTACATTCAATTAGCGTCATTGAATAAAAATTCATAGCTATTAGAATGTTCATGACTATATTCCTAACTACAACTATTATGAAACGCTGGCATTGATACATTGTTAACAGTCGATGATAGTTTAGGGATGTTTTCCTATCTAATGAAAACAAAATAAAAATCCAAGAAACTCAATATGTAAATATCTATAATGATGCATGTCTGTGTCCAAAATCAATGAATTCAAATAAAGTTTGTCTTTTAGCCTTTGTTGTTTATCCAAATAAATGATTATATATAATTCGTAGTGTTGTCAATAATTTAAGTTTCTTCTTAAAAAAAGATCAATAAGGTAGATCTGATTTTAGAATTGTTAAGAAAGGAGATATTAAAAACAATTATATTATACCTTTTAAAAGAGAAAAATTCAAAAGTTATATATTTTCTCTGTTGGATCATATACATGCCACTGGCACATTCACCTTATTTATCACAAAAAAAACATCTGAGTTATTCACACGTCAGAGACGTATATGAAATACATAAAAATTGATAAGAATAACATAAGTTAAGTATTATTTTGCAAAAATACCCACAATTAAAAATATATTAACATTTTGGTTTACACTTTAGTGATTATTGTTTAGGGTTTAGTGTTAAAGAATTAAAATTTAGTTTTTATTTTTTTATATATTTGGAAAAATTAATTAAGTCCATTTTCATCAAAATGTTAAGATATTTTTGAAAATATTAATACATTAAATGTAAATTTGAAAAGTGATATCAATTTACGGTAAAAATGAAGTTTTCCCTAAAATTATATGATTTATCTAAACATTAAAGTCATGTACAAAACTATTTAGAGGTAATTTCAACGAAAATATATGTGGCTTTAAGAGATTGTGGGCTTCTAGCGGCTACGTAAGTACTTAACATACAGTTCAGTCAAAAATAAAATTATGTGCGTAAGTGTGGATTGTAGAAAATATACTTTTGACGTCTGTGCCATTGACATAAGGGGTAATATGAAATTTGTAGAAAATATATTGACACTTTTTAGAGCCGTGTAATTTGTAATGTACCTCCAATTAAGAACTGGCATCGATGCATTTTCAACAGATAGACGATGATTTATAGATGTTTTCCTATCTAGTAAAAATAAACATTTAAGAAGTGCAAATTAATATACAGATATTTGTAATGCACTAGTGATGTATATCCAAGTCAAAATCAATGAATTCATTCTATGAAAAAGAAAAAAAAGTTTGTGTTTTAGTAGGTAGTATACATACAATTTGGGCATGCCCTTTATATGTCATAAGTAAAACCTGAGTCATTCACACATAATAAGAGATGCACGATACATAACATATAGTTTCAGTATGTGCGTAAGTATGGGTTGTAAAAAATATACTTTTGACGTCGGCGCCATTAACATAAGGAGTAATATGAAATTAGTAGAAAATATAGACTTTTTAGAGCCGTGTAATTTGTATTATACCCCAAATTAAAAGAATAAAACTAACGAAAACTATTATGAGACGCTGGCATCGATGCATTTTCAACAGACAGACGATAGTTTATGGATGTTTTCCTATCTAGTAAATGGAAATTAATATACATATATTTGTAATGCACTAGTGATGTATATCCATGTCAAAATCAATGAATTCGTTCTATGAAAAAGCAAAAAAAGTTTGTCTTTTATATGTTCGGTAAAACCTGAGTATTCACACATAATAAGAGATGCACGATGCAAAACATAGAGTTTCAGTCCAAAGAAACATTATGTGCCTAAAAGTGAACTGTAGTAAGAAAAACAATAACGTTAATTTCCTTTGACATGTTATTAGATATATAAAACATTTCGGTAAGATTCGTTTGTCTCATATGAACGCCTCTTGTAAGAGGTGAAACAATTTTTTGTGTAGCATAGGCGAACCAAATCCCTTTGCACCTACGTTATCTCCTCTCTTAGTTGGCTTGGCGATTTGTATAATTACAATATATCTTAATACTAAGTACGTAGTTTCTTGGAGGAGAATATTGTTGTTTGGAGCCTTATCATTTTTTAGCAATCTTCTTCTTATTGGTGGAATCTTTTATTATTAAAAATACGTTATATATTCGCATTTTGAAACATACTGATGAAAAACATTAAAACACGACATAATCCCGAGATCTTCTGCGGAATATGGAACTAATTAAACGATAATGAAATCAAAGTGGATGGATGAAGAGGCGCATCACACCGTTCTGAACGATGCTCCTCAGCCTAGGAGGGCGAAATCTGCCGACCGGAGTGTAGAGCAGAGCAGCGTCAGCAGAGTAGGACCGACCACTTGAGTCGTGGCTAACGGCAGGAGCATGACCAACCACACACATTCTCCCCGTTTGGACGTAGGTAATGCAGTCATCAATGCTACTGGGAACGCCAGGCATGTCTAAACGCACGTATGCGCTGCCGTCTGGGAGCTGCTTGTACTCATAAGCCGTGTCCGGTCCTTGGGTCACGAATGGGTGTGGCTCCACTCTCAGACCCGTTTTCACCGGGTCTGCTCCACCCAAATGATCACAACAACAATTATTCCCAGCGGTTTTAGACACTAAAACTGACTAATATAATAAAAATAATTTTAAATAAATTACCATTGGGATCCGTGTCATGGAGATACCTGTGGATAGCTTTGACCACAAAAAAAAAGGTAAACATTATAAGAGTTGATGAGTGGTAAATGAAATGTGAAAAGAGCATATATATATATACCTTCATTGGGAGACATCTCGCCTGTGATGGGGGTCATGGAGATGATTAGCCTGAGAACCCCCTCGGTTACTTGAAGGTTGTGGAAGCTCGATATTTCGCAGCAACAGCAGTAGAGTCTGATGTAGGCTTCGTAGCTTCGTGGGAAGGAGTCATTTATGTCAAGACTCGGCGCCGAGGCTTTGATAATCACACCTTTCCTTGAGTCGTCAATGGTAACACTAATAATGTCGTTTTGTCCAACCCCCGGCAAATCAGTCCTCACGAACATGTCACTGAGCCCTATCATCTTGCGTTCTGTGTATCCTTTTGGCCCGTCTATCTGAAATGGGTTGTTGATAGCGTAAAAGTACCCTCCTGCTCCAATCAACATCCAAAACAAAAGGAATTAACTTATGGAGAGAGAGAGATCTGAGCTTTTGGTTCAGAAGATAATACCGCTAGATTGGGGGAGAGGAGTAGCAGGGCGGATGGAAAACATGATTCAACGATCGAGAGCTTGGAGCCGAAGTTACTGCATGGTTTGTAAGCTAGGGATTGTTAGGGTTACGTAAACCTTTGAAATATATGCATCAACTCCAAACGATTTTTAAACTTTTTGAGATATTACACAAACACATTTTTAAACCTACGAATTTTTCTCGAAAGATCTAACATTTGCTTGAAAATATTACACAAGCCCATTTTCCAAACCTGTGGAGAAAAATATCGGAAAGATTTTAACCTTTTCAGAGAAATTTGTAAACTCATTTAAAAGTTTGTGAAGAAAATATTCAAAAGACACTTAATAAAAAACATATGAAACCATGACCAGCTTGCCTTTGATCTGCTACTTATAAAAGTTTTCTTTCTTCTCAGTTTATTTTTTTCTCTCATTGTGTTTTGGGATTTTTATAGGCGGAAGGTAGAGAAGTCACTCCAAGTCCAACCTGATACTTTAAAGTAAACTAGATTTTGACCTGTAACTGAAAAACACATATTTGTTTTTGAAATTAAATAAAAAAGAACTTTAAATGAACTTTAAATATTCAATTTTTTTAATATTTTCCTATATTATATTAACTGAATATTTTTAAATTTACTGAAATCATATACATTGATCTCAATTTTCAGTTTGATCATTGTTTGGTTAGAAAAGGTAGTTGTATTGAATATTTGATAGGTTAATTATAAAACTAAAGATACCAAACTACAAAGTTAAATATCATAGCTAAAATAATTGGTTGTAACTTTTTGAAGAAGAAAAATACCATGGATCCCACACACATTAATAATATATTTATATATGAATGTTAGTGGTAAATGTATCAGTAGAAAAATAATAAGAAAGCTATAATTGAATGGGTTAATATGACTTAGCATTAGTTGTAATATATATATTAATCATTTATTTTTAAAGACATCTTGTAACCGTAGATAATTATATGTATACGAAAGAAGTGTGTTCTGAAAATTTTAGAGTTAAAGTAAAAGTTACAAATAATGCATATTAGTAATAGGAATAATTATAGAAGAAATGACTTAGATAGCACCAAATCAAATTTTTCATCCCAAACTAGCACTCAAGGCTCAAAGTCCCAAAAATAGGTTTTTTTGTCGCCGAACTTTATATTTTTTTTTTTAAAAAGAAATTTCAGGTCCATTTTGAAAAGAAATACTTGGCCCGAACGCCATAGATCTCTCATCGCCGCTTCTCTCATTCGCGGTTCTCTCATCGCCGGTTCTCTCATCGCCGGTTCTCTCATCACCGGTTCTCTCATCGCCGGTTCTCTGCTGAATCGATCGTCGTAGGAAAATCTATCACTGTCTTTCTTCCTCAACTCCAAAATTCGTGTTATCAAAGGTACCTCATAGGAATTGATAAATTTTATGAAATGTTGATGAATTGATGATGAATTTTTGTGTTATTAAATGTGATTGATGAAGAAAACAAGGATGAATTTTATTTTCTCAGACTATTCATGATAGGTTTTTGTTTTTTTATAGGTTTTGGAAGATGGTTGCAGTATATTGTGTTTGTGGAGAGTGAATTTCAAAAGAGACTTTCCATTGGGAATTCAATGTTGATAAGAACAGGACTGCATCTTTTATTCATTTATCAGAAAATCTTCAATATGAAGATTTGTTGAAGATGATTTCTGAAGATTTCAACATACAAGACAAAGATGTATCTTTGAGCTGTGGAATTTCATTGGACTTAAAACGAACTGTTGAAGAAGTCCCCCCTATTGCTATAGGAAACAATCGCCAATTAAGAACCTTTATCAGCAATGTCAAAGAATTTGAAGGAACGTGTCGCTTGTGCGTAAAGGTTTGTTTTTTATAAAAAATATCAACTAATGACTATTGATGATAGCTTTTCCTAAAGGGTCCTAAATGTGTATTGATCATTACTAAACATCTCAAATTTTGCAGGTTTTTCATGATCTGTCTAGCTTAAACCAACAAATTACTGATACTTGTGCTTCTTCAGTTCTCATAAATGCCCCTCCTAATTTATCCCCTGGTCATTATTTGAATGAACAGGTACAATGTTTTCACATCTCTTGTTGTTTTTGTTTGATTTTCTTATTTCTTACACTTTTCAGGATAGGTTTCCTAAATATATACTAGTCCTTCCAAAACATGTCGAGTTTTGCAGGGTTTTCGTGATTCATCTAGTTTAAACCAGGAAACTACTGATACACGTGCTCCTTCAGTTTTCTTGAATGGTATTCGAAATTTATCTTCTGGTCATTATGTGCATGTACAACAACAGGTAGATATTTTCCACATATCTTTTTGTGTTTTTTATTTTACTGTACATGATAGCTTTCCTAAATATGTAATAATCCTTCCAAAAACATGTCGACTTTTGCAGATTCTTTCTGATGAATTTGTATCTGCAATTTCGTTGAGAGCTATTCCTGATTGTAGTCCTGTCCATATAGGGCTTTCACCAATCGTTGGAGGAGCTGGTGATATTAAGGTGAATAGTTATTTTAAAAGCAAGGATGAACTAATGTTTAGTATGAAGAAATGGGCTTTACAATGGAAATTTGAATACAAGACTGCGTCCTCTAACACATCAAGAGTCATATTGCGGTGTGTTGGTGACAATTGCTCTTGGAGGATGCGTGCAACGAAGCTACCTTTGTCAGATTTTTTCGTGGTTAAGAAATATGTGCATCAGCATACATGTGATACTACACATAGGAATTCCAACCATAGACAAGCGTCTGCAAAGTTGTTGGGATCTTTAGTTTGCAGTAATTATGGAGAAAAAAAAGGACTTAAACCTAAGAAGATCATTGAACAAGTAAGGATACAACATGGGGTTCATATAAACTATAAACAAGCCTGGAGAGTGAAAGAAGTAGCTCAGACTTTAGTTAGAGGCAATCCTGAAGATAGTTACTACAATCTCTCAAAGTGGTTGTACAAAGTCCAAGAGAAAAATCCTTGATCTTTAACTTATCTAGAGAAGGATTCTGCTGGAAAGTTCAAGTACACTTTCTTGGCTTTTGGTCCATCGATAAGGGGATTCTCATTGATGAGAAGAGTTATTGCAGTAGATGGTACATTCCTAAAGGGGAAATTCAAAGGTACTTTGTTGTCAGCTTGTGCTCAAGATGAGAATTATCATCTATATCCTCTCGCCTTTGCAGTTGTTGATGCAGAAAATGCAGATGCTTGGAGATGGTTCTTCGTAGGTCTGAGGCAAATGATACCTGATGCTTCTGATCTTGTGTTTGTATCAGATAGAGCTAATGCCATTGCTTTATCACTTGAGGATATTTATCCGTTAGCCCACCATGGAGTTTGCAGGATCCATTTGATCAGAAACATCACACCTAAATTTGGGAAGACTGGGTTGTTACCTCTGGTTGAAAATGCTTCAAACGCCTACACATATCATGAATTTAGTGCGATCTTTAGTGACATAAAGAATGGAAGTCCTGAGTTGGCTAAGTATTTGGAAGATTCTGATTTTAGTAAGTGGGCAAGATGCTTTGCGTCTTCAAATAGGTACAACATTATGACCACAAACATTGCTGAGTCATTTAATTCTTTGTTGAAGGTTCCTCGTGAGTTACCAATAATCTCTCTACTTGAGACGATTAGATTGACACTCACAACTTGGTTTCTTGAGCGACGTGAAGCTGCTGCAAAACATCGACATACAGTTACACCAAAAGTAGTTAAAAAGTTGGTATCTAGGCTTGGCGATGCAATGTATTTTAATGTTTACCAAGTTGATCGATGTGAGTTTGAGGTAATAGAAGACACGAATAAGTATGTTGTCCATCTGGAGAATAATCACTGCACTTGCAATGTTTTCAACATTGACAGGATTCCGTGCATCCATGCAATGGCTGCAGCTAAGCTTTCTAAAAGAGATGAAAACAAGTATGTCGATGTTGCTCACTCTACAGAAACATGAGCTAAAGCTTATGCTGAGAGCATACACCCTTGTGGAGATTTATCTACGTGTTCCTATCCTGAAAATCTTGCTGATTATTCATGTCCACCACCAATGACTAAAAAAAGCAGTGGAAGGCCTCCTACAAACGACGTAGATCAGTTGGTGAATTTGGTGTTCCTGGTTCTAAATCCCAATCACACAGATGCAGTAGATGTGGCATAGGAGGGCACAACAAGACCACATGCAAGACTGTTATACGATGAAGTTTTTGCATTTTATGTATCTGTAATAAGAAAAAACACTAAGCCCATATCTCTATTCATTTATTTCAATTGGGTTGTGTTATGAAGATTTTTCTACAGTGTCATTTAAATACTATAAGGTCATGCCCCTTTCTTTCATTTTAATGGTTTATATGAACTATTTCTAGGTGTGATTCAATTGATGATTAGGTGATATGCACAAACAGACATATATGTTTCGTTCAGGAAGCCCACCCCAAACATGACAAACACTATCATACAAAACCCAACCTGAAAACGAAAAATGAAGAATAATGAAACCAAACCTGAAAACGAAAAATGAACACTAGTGAAACCCATCCTGAAAACGAAAAATGCTATCCTAAAACTTATGTTTTATTACAAATTTTTTAGGAACATTTCTTCTCCTTGTCAACATTCATCCATATGAAACAAAGTTCAAAAACATAGTTTAAGCTACACATAAAATGAGTCTAAAATGTTTACAGTGTCATTTAAACTTGGAACAACACTAAGCCCATATCTCTATTCTTTTATTTCAATTGGGTTGTCTTATGAAGATTTTTCTTCAGTGTCATTTAAATACTATAAGGTCATGCCCTTTTCTTTCATTTTGGTTTATATGAACTATTTCTAGGTGTGATTCAATTTGATGATTAGGTGATATGCACAAACAGACATATATGTTTCGTTCAGGAAGCCCACCCCAAACATGACAAACACTATCATACAAAACCCAACCTGAAAACGAAAAATGAAGAATAATGAAACCAAACCTGAAAGCGAAAAATGAACACTAGTGAAACTCATCCTGAAAACGAAAAATGCTATCCTAAAACTTATGTTTTATTACAAATTTTTTAGGAACATTTCTTCTCCGTGTCAACATTCATCCATATGAAACAAAGTTCAAAAACATAGTTTAAGCTACACATAAAACGAGTCTAAAATGTTTACTCTTTTAAGCTTCCTTGAAATCATTTCCCACAAACTGTTCGAATATCTCACAAGCTAGTTTGCTCCTCAAGTCCATCGCATTGTCATCATTTATACTGGACATGTTCTTCAGTCCCATTGACTTGCATTCTAGCATCTTGACAACAAAGAGACCAGTGTTGTAATGAATTTTTGTCTCTGGAGTGCCTTCTGCCTTGTCAACATGAAATGGAAGGATGTCCTTTCTAACAATTTCTTCACCCAAAGCTTCTAAAATTAGGACAGGAATCAACTCTCTGAAATACAAAAATTATGTTACTTATGTTTATACACTAAACAATAAAGAAAATTAATTAAAAAATAAGAGTTTTTACCTGCTAGCTTTTTGATTTGAGGAAAATCAATGTTTATATCTTCTGTTGGATGACAAGAATGAAATAGTGTGATTGTTTTGTTTGTTAGGTGTATCTCCATCCCAATCCAGTGACAGCTCTTTTTCCCACGAGTAGCACCATAAACAATCTCCACATCTTCCATCCATTTCATTTTTGGAAGTCTTTTCCCTGTCACAACTTTGGTTTGATAATCTTCGAATTTCCTTTTTCCTTTGATAGGTGGCTTCTTGAAGTAGTCATACTTGATTTCCAACGAATAGAAGAATGTTGGAGGTAAAAAGCAAGCTTTTGGAAGCTTTTTGTCATTGAACCAACTAGCTTGCTCAATTCTCCTACAATTTAGCATTGCAAACACAACTTCTATTTCCTGGGAGAAATAAAATTCAATTGTCAAAGCATAATTAAAGACACAAAGCATATATTCCATTAATAAATTACCTCTTCGAAGAAACTTCTGTTTAAATTTTCCATGAATTGAAAGAACTCTTTCGTTTTTTTTCTTCCATTGATATAGAGAGGGCTGTAGTTGAGAAAAAGATTGATGTATCAGTTAAACATTTTATAAATAAATTAAGAATATATAAACAAAGACAGAAACATGCTTACATTTCATGAATTCCTCTTAATGACATCCAATATTGAAACCTTGAAAACCGCTGAGATTTTGGAGTCACGAATGGGTCAATTGGAAGAATAACCTCAGGTGTTACAGGTAAAAGAGGGTTTCTAGGTCGTTTTGGCTCACTTCTCTGTACGAAAGGAAGATTGTCTACTATTTGTCTATTTGATGAACCAAGTGCTTTCGTTTTATCACCAATAACAGCCATCCCCTTCAAGCAAACAAACAAAAAGTATATAATGTTGGAAGATTAATAATTTAGGAAGGGTATCTCTTTATTCATGAAACCATTCCAAATATGATGTACAAAGATTTTTTCATACCTATACGTCTTTTGCTAGCTTTCAACCTCCATCTACCCATTCCCTATGGATACGCAAGTTACAAGCTTCGAACTGAATTATTTCCTGCGAACAATTGAGATGGACAGAATATTTGTTATCAATCCAAATGATTCTGACTTCTCCACTGCACCAGGCATCATTGTGATACGCTTCCACGTTATCCAACAAGTCAAAATCTTTCATTTCTTGTTCACTATTTTGTGGTCGAGGCCTGATTCTGTCAATGGATACACTCTCCTTAACTCTTTTGAGCCGTTTCTCTTTGTCCAAAAAAATTGTTGAGTACTCAACCATCAGTTTCTCAACCCCATCAACCAGATGCGTTTTCACTGCATTTCCTGGGTACCATACTCGACTAATAGTGTTATCTTCAGATGCAATTTCAACATTTTCACCAACTTCAAAGAGGTGTTGCACTTTGTTTTCTTCAGACTGATGATTTGGGTTCACGTACATCAGTTGTATGATAGTGGTTACATATTTATTATAGCTTGTAAAACTACAAGACATACCTTCTATGTTTCTGAAAAATCTATTGGAATGGGAGTAACAGCTGGTGTCTTGGATATGTTTATCGAACTGACCTCAGACATAGGTTCGATCACATCCTGAAGAAAAAAAATTTATGAAAAAAATACATTTCAACTTTAATTTAAAAAAATATCATGTTAATCATTTTGATATCAATAGTTTTTTCTTCCTAAATACACTTCACCTTTAATTTCAGGAAGGCAATCTCGAATATGTACAGAAGCTCACTAAACTACTATCAAAACTAAAAAAACCTACAAGACGTACCTTCTCTATCCCTGACAAATCTATAGGAACTGTCTGACTCAGAGGCTGTGTCGGAGTAACTTCTTGTGTCTTCGATATGTTTGTGGATATGACCTCAGTCATAGGCTCTATCACATCCTGAGCCAAAATATCATGTTAATCATTTTGATATCAATAGTTTTTTCTTCCTAAATACACTTCACCTTTAATTTCAGGAAGGCAATCCCGAATATGTACAGAAGCTCACTAAACTACTATCAAAACTAAAAAAACCTACAAGACGTACCTTCTCTGTTCCTGACAAATCTATAGGAAATAGAGGCTGTCTCGGAGTAACTTCTTGTGTCTTCGATATGTTTGTGGATATGACCTCAGTCATAGGCTCTATCACATCCTGAGCCAAAATATCATGTTAATCATTTTGATATCAATACTTTTTTCTTCTTAATACACTTCACCTTTAATTTCAGGAAGGCAATCCTGAATATGTACAGAAGCTCACTAAACTACTATCAAAACTAAAAAAACCTACAAGACGTACCTTCTCTGTTCCTGAAAAATCTATAGGAACTGTCTGACTAAGAGGCTGTCTCGGAGTAACTTCTTGTGTCTTTGATATGTTTGTGGATATGACCTCAGTCATAGGCTCTATCACATCCTGAGCCAAAATATCATGTTAATCATTTTGATATCTATATTTCAACTTAAGTTCAAAATAAAACTTACATCATTGTCCAGATCATTGTTTGGATAGACTTCATTGTTTTGACTGCCTTCACCGTGAGTTGAAGGTGACTCATACAGTTGCTCTGTGTCATTCTGCAAAATATAAAAATATTCATTAATATGTATATATTATCACAAGTAGATAAAGTAAAACAAGAAGAGAGCATATACCCATTTTTTCTCTAATTCTAACACGCGAACTTTAAGTTCCTTGTTGTCTTTTTCCATCAAAAGCAATCGAGAGTTCATGATCTCGAAATTCACTTGCATCATCTCGTTTACTCTCATAAGCTTTGTTATTACAGAATCTTCATTTGAAGAAGATGCTTGGCCAATCTCCACATTTCCAAACAAATAAGCTTTCCTGGCTATTTCTTCACGAGCAGCTTAAAGGTCTACTGATCTATTTCTCCAATCTTCAATTGTAAACCTATATCCTTTCTTGGATAAATCTGCCATTTGATCCAAATTGGCATCAACTTCATCTACAATTGAAACATTGTCTTCAGGATCATTCCGAATAGGAGACAAAATGCACGTGACCTTCAGCTACAACAACAACAAAAAAGGGAATATTTTGGTATGCATTAGTTTTTTAAAGAAAACCTAAACATAACCAATACCCCCAAGAAGTAGCAACTTACATTTACTGCAGATTCATAGCCAAGAACCTGTGAAATAGAAGGATTTGATGTGAATGTGTATTTCTCACATAAGTATGTAGGTCTGGCCTCTTGAAATTCGAGAATAGGAACAGTCTTACTGTAGACCGATTGTAGCAAAGGAACTCACTCTAGCATCCACATGTGGAATGCTATAGGAAATCCTTGCAAATCATATTTTTTCTTCTCAAGGTTGGAATCAAAAGCATTTTTAATCGACTTAAGCATCACGGTAAAGGCGTCTCTTCCCCATGGATATGTCAATAATACATTAACATCTTGTGCCTTTTTGACATTGTGAATAGGGAACTTGTAGTTTTCTCTCCTTTGCAACAATATGCTCTCAATAAGCAGGAGCATTGAAAGACAGAATCTCTCATCCGAAGAGTCTTCTGGTGTCTCCATTAGCTGCTTTAATAAATCTTTTAATGTGTGATTACCACCTTGTATAAGATTCCATTTGCATTCCTTATCTTTGGTATTGACTTGTTGTACCTCTCATTCTTCAGTACACTTAAGACCAGTAATCAAATAAAACTCTCTGATAGAGAATCTCAATGGCTGCCCCCCAAAATGAAACCAAATTTCATTCTTCTTCACTGTGATCATGCTTCGTGTGAGGAAAACGTGTAGGATCTTAGCAGATAATTTGAGATGCCTCTCGCTCAACTTTAACACATGACCCATAAAAGATTCTCTGATTCTCTCAAGCTCATCTACTTTGAGAATATTCTTGATTTCATCGATGTAAATAATTGTTGAATGCTGGTTTATCGCCACTGGTTGGTTTGGCTCAGAACCAATGGGGTAACGCAATTTAGGAAGTGCCAGCATAGTTTCAAGATTATTCCTAAATAAGAACAAATTATTCCTAAAATCAAAACAAAATAGAAGAAAAGAGCAGACAAACTGTTGAATCGAATATGCTAACCTAAGCAAACAAACTATTATAAACTTTTAAATAGAGAAAATAGAGCACTCACCTCAAATTTTTTTCAGTTCGAATAAGATAAGACCGATAACCTTATTATTAGGAACAAAAACCCTAAGGTTCGATTTCTAGGTTGTAGAGCGGTGTCTGTGCGATTCTGGATCATTTTGAGAACAAAAACCCTAAGGTTTGAAGAGGAATGTGGGTGCAATTATGGATCGTTTTTTCGAGAGTAGAAGGCGAATTCAAGTTCTTTTCGGGAATCTATTTCTTTTGGAAACCCAACCTGAAAAGAGATGTTAATTAACTGTCAATAAATACATTTGAGTTTCGATGCCTAACATATGATTCTCCTCGGCCTAGTGGCTAAACCTCTATTTCACTCTTCTCGGGCTATTCTTCCCTTACTCCCCACCCTGGTTCGATTCCCCTTGGAATCAAACTTTTTTTTTAATAGAGTTTAGTTTTTTTTACCCGAATCTCTTCTTTTGGAAAACCTTCCTGAAAATGTCTAACACACAAAATATTGATCGATGGTTGCTTGATAAATACATTTAAGTTTCGATGTCTAACAGATGATTCTCCTCGGCCTAGTGGCTAAACCTCTATTTCACTCTTCTCGGGCTATTCTTCCCTTACTCCCCACCTTGGTTTGATTCCCGTTGGAATCGAACCTTTTTTTTTTAATAGAGTTTAGTTTTTTTTAACCCGAATCTCTTTTTTTGGAAAACCTTCCTGAAAATGTCTAACACACAAAATATTGATCGATGGTTGCTTGATAAATACATTTAAGTTTCGATGTCTAACAGATGATTCTCCTCGGCCTAGTGGCTAAACCTCTATTTCACTCTTCTCGGGCTATTCTTCCCTTACTCTCCACCTTGGTTTGATTCCCGTTGGAATCGAACTTTTTTTTTAAATATTAATTCAAAAAATAAACCGTTTCAATTCCTTCTGGTTTTCGGTTATTTATTAACGGTTTGTAGACTAAGTGGTGTATGTAGGACGCTTCTTTTCATTCGCGCACTTTGGTTTTTAGGTTTATATATTTTGGGAATTCCATAAGTCTTCTTCCTTCATCCTTCTCTTCATATTTGAGAATCTCGAAAAAAAAGAATGGGGGTAGTTTTCACTTCTCTTCTAGGGTTTCCAGAAATTGTGAGGAGATTTTATCATTGGTTGGTTGGGAGGCCACATATTCTTGATCTTCCTCCAGAAGTCCTTGAAACCATTCTACTTAAGACTGCTAATCACTCATACACAGATCTTGTTTACTGCAAGAGGGTGTGTGTTTCGATGCAAAATCTGGTTCAAACAGAGACATTCTTAAGGAGTGTGGATCTCTTCACGATGGATATGGCTTGGCAAAAAATACATAGCAAAGTAAGTTTCCATCGGGCTTGTATCCACTTTGAAAACCCTTCTGCTCTGTTCATGCTTGGTGCTTGGGATTTCTTCCGGGCTGGTAACATAGAAGAAGGATTGTCCAAGATTAAACTTGCTGCTGTGAGGGGTTATGATTTGGGGCTCTACACCTATTCTCATCTCACAAGGATCATGTTCCCTGGCATGGTTTTCAATGGTGCTTTGGTCAATCTCTCTAGGGAATTTGTTCGATCTGCAAAGCGTAAGGTCAAAGCCTCTTCAAGGAATTCTTGGTCCGACAGACTGCCCCCACTCTATGTCGAAAGGGTGGCTCAACTTGATGTTTATTATGAAGAAATCAATAGTTTCCCATGTCAAGTGATTTATGGATGGGGGGAGCCGTGGGATGAGTGGTACAAACCAGAGCCAATCTGCGATGTGTGCTTCTGGAAGATAAAAACACTAACTTTTCATCAAGAGTTGCCTAGGAGGATTGATGAATTTGTATTGCTTGATTACCCTGAAGATGGTGAATAATATTCTCATATGTTCCTGTGTAGATTGTGTTAATATTGTTTTGTGGTGGCTTAGTTGTGTATTATGTTTTACTACTCTTCATGTTTTGTGCTTGTATAATATGCTAAAAATGCTACTCTCATGTTATGTTTTACTACTTTTCATGTTTTGTGCTTGTATAATATTGTTTTCAAGAACCCCATCCTAAAAATGCTAAAAATGTACCCTTTCCATCAAGAGTCGCCTAGGATGGTGAATGAATTGCTATTGCTTTGATTACCCTGAATATGCTGAATAATATACTCACTCACATGTTCGTGTGTAGTCTGTATTGCTTTATGTTTTGGCCATCTTTACTACTTTCTGTGGCGTTGGTTTTTTATTTTCAAGAAACTCATCCTAAAAATGCTAAAAATGTACGATAACAAACTAAAAAAATGTCTTCATCATTCATTCATTACAAACGTTCATTTGTAGGAAAAAAAATTCAAAAACAAGTATTAAGGAAACACAAAACGAGTCTCACATGTTGACTCAGTTTAAGCTTCTTTGAAATCTTTGTCAATAAACTGCTCGAAGAGCTCACAAGTTAGCTTGCTTCTCAAGTCCAGTGCAGTGTCATCATTAATTCTTGACATGTCTTTCAATCCCAGAGAGTGGCATTCAAGAATCTTGACAACAAATAGAACAGAGTTGTAACTGCTATCTGAGTTCACCAAAAATTTTGCCTTCTCAACTTCAAATGGAACAACGCCTTCTGCAGGAACTTCTTCATCTGCAGCTTCCAACATCAAGGCAGGAAGCAACTCTGTGAAATACAGAAATTATGTCATTTGTGTT